>VWZY01011634.1:0-47549 GCA_013399075.1 Chloroceryle aenea | reverse complement strand
CAGAGGCTGGCGCCACCCGCGCAGGTCTCCATCGGCGGAGGGGATGCGGGCGCGGAACGCAGCTCCCGCACCAGTAGTTCCCTGCCTCTATGCGTCAAAGACAGAGGCAGCCCCCTCGGAAAGGAAGAATTTGATCCATCGCTAGCTTGACATTCACATAAAAAAAGGGAAAAAAATGCCTTCCCCCCCCCAAAAAAAGCCCCCCTTTTGGTCCCGGTGCGCATGGCCTTTCCAGCCTCCTGATGGAAAGATGTGGAAGTTCAGCCCCTGCTTGTTTGGAGTTTATTGGATAAAAGAGAGTTCAAAGTCCAGATCATACGGCAGTCTGCGCTAACAACACAGGTAGCCTTGGAATAATCTACTGGCAGGTCTCATGCTTTAGTAATTATTTCAATATTTTGAGTTAATTTAATTAGTGTAGGAAGATTACTTATATGGTATATGGTCTAAATAAGACAGTGATGTAATATAATTACTAAATGACTTTCCTAAGGCAAGGGAACTCATATTCAGTCAGCTACAGGCAGCCTTCTGAATACTTGGTGTTATTGACATGTAATTCTTAGTCTGGAAGCTCACTCAGAGTTGTGGATTCCAGCATCCAGAGTTTGCACACCGACTATTTCATGGGAGAGGGGTAGCCCACAAAGACAATCTTACCAGGAGCAACACCTAGGTCTACGTGGTGTGTGTCAGTGAACAAAAAGCATGGCTGAAACCCCTTTTCACCCAAAGATTCAGGAGAAGTGGGTTAAGAGGTGGCTGCAGTTCCATCTCTCAGTGTCCCGTGTTTTCATCAACAGTTAAATTTAAAATTGCTTCAGTCTAATCCAACAAGTATTCCAGCAGCTTCTGGGAGCAGTTGTTAGAAAGTCTAGAAGAAATAGATAAAAAAGGAGAGCTGCTTCTGTCAAGCTTCTCATGTGATAGTCCCTTGCTATCATTTTCTCTCTTAATACATCTTTCAGAAGATATTTGGAAGCATTTTCATTCATGGAGGCATCTTTAACTAAATAACCTACCTGAGGAAAAGCAAAATATAAACTTTCTAGCATTCAAGGAAAATTTCCACAGCGATGACACAAGCTAATGCTAAAAGATGACACACACTAATGAACTCATCCAAAGATAGAAACCTGAAGGATCCTTTGGTCTTTATTAGCTATTTTGCTTCAGTTGAGCATTGCACAGTGAGTAGCTGCTTATGAAAACCTGTTAAGCTATGACCCATCTACTTAAGGGACAGAATGAGGCAGGAGCTTCCCCCTCTCAGTTACAAGCAGCAGAAGATTATGCCTGGGAGCTGTGTTGACTTTCCTACAGCTGCCAGTTTGCTTCTAGAAGAAAAAATGGAAAAAAGTTGCTCTCTCACCTGCCAAATGGTTTCCTAGAGGGTTCTTTTGGGTCATCTGTGCATCAGACTTACCTTTAAAAGGACGAAAATGAAGTGCTGCAGACAAAGAGGTAAAGGTCACATTCTCACCTCCTGGCATTCTCAGCAGCAGAAGCAAACAGAAATGGAGCTATACTTGAAATTTTGTCAACACTTCTTTACTTCCAGTGACTTCTAGTGACAAAAGGCGAGGGTATGATACCAGCTCTCTGAGCACAGAAACCTAAATGGCACCAAATGCATCTCCCACTTCTGGAATTGATACTGGGTCCTCTAAAAAGCTGTTTCAATTACATTCAGCAGACTCTGTCTATCTGCTTTCTAAAACTCAGCCTGCCTTAAGTTCCTGAAACAAAGATGAAAACAAACCTGCAGGAAAAACAGCTAGCATACTTCCTTAATTAGTGCATAGAAATATGATTGGGTCTTTCAGGTTACTGGGTCTTAAACTCCCTCACGGGGTGAGGGACTGTGCCAGGGGCTGTTGTCCAACTTGGAGGGTGGCAAAAGAGAGTGCCCCCAACTATGGAATCACCAGCAAGACTTGTCTTTAAATGCATCACTTCTTGTGATGGGTTGAGGACCAGATGGCACTAGCTTTCAGTGGCATGGAGAGAGTTTGACATCTACAAGAGGTCCCGTAGAGGCTGGTGTGTGCTGGGTAATACATTCCCCAGCACCAGCAGCATTCTTTCTGTATTATTTCTCCCCTTCTGGCACCTGAAGCACCAGGCAGAGCTGGATGGGTCAGTCATCAACACCTAGAGCATAAGATCAGACACATTAAGAGGCTGCAGGGAAGTGTGAGATGGAGCTGGGGCTTGTCATGTGAATTTGTGGAAGTCTTACACAAATTGCATGATCCTTGACATGACAAAGACTGTTCTAATGCTCTAGACCCTTGAGTTTGGATGTGTCCAGCAGAGAGCTTGACAAGAATGTTTTATCCTTCTGTCATCACTGTTTCAGCACAGCTCTGGTGTGGCTTTTTCTCTAAGGGTATCTTCCTGCTGTTTAAACAAACACTCAGTGTGGCAATTCTGTTGCTCTTATCTTTCTAGGTATGAAGTTAGCTGCATTTGTGAGCCCTTCCTTGAATGTAGTCTCCTAGACATTCATGGAATCTTGAACCCTGATGGGGTTCTTGTTTAGGTTTCAGCTGTCACTGTCACACTCATTTTGAATTACAAAAGACAAAGTAGAAGGACATAGAGTCCTAAAAGTCATTATAGGGTATCTCCAGATTTAACATGTACCCCCTTCCTCCCAGATGCCAATATCCAGTGTTAGGAAGTCTGCTGCTTCAACTTCCTCATTGTGTTTCAAAACAAGTAAGCCAAAGCAATCTCTACTTCTGTTCCACCAAGTAAGAATACATTGAAATTCAGCTCTGTACAAGTTATTTGCCTCTTTCAGGAAAAGATTTTGTTTGATTTGCTTTGATGGTGGGATGAAGACAAACTGATAATTTCTGTATATCACTCTTTTTTTTCCAGGCCCTCTTTTACTTTTCTGTGGTTGAGCCCACATTAAGCTGTTGTTAAATAAGGAAATGTTGTAAGACTGTAGGCACTGAGATGGCAATAACCCAGATGACCCCATATTATAGTTTCTGCATATTGTTTTGCATCTGCCTTGAAGGGAGCTCAATTTAAAGCCTAAGTAGAACAGTTTAGGGACATGCCAGGAATGACAGCCACTGGAAAACCAATGCAGATACACTGGCTGTGTTGAGATGCTCTCAGGAAGGTTCAGAAAGCAAAGAGAAGCCCAAAAGCTTGCCTAGTTTGGGTGCTGGACACAGAGAAAAGAGCACTAAAGGGTCAGGACTGTGACTAAGACACCCACATGGAGATCCTAGAGTGCTCACACATGACTGGGAAGAAGAGTGTGCTGAGTATGGGCTTGGAGATGGGAAGATGTCACCTTCCAGCCAAAAGAACAGCAGCTAATGCTGCTTGGTGCCTGCTGGAGAAATGAAGAACAGCTGAAGCACTGAGAGCATCCAGCTCAGTGCACCTGCTCAGGAGGAGTGAGCACTGCCTGTGCCAACAGCAGTGCCTTGGGAGCTGCCTCCAGGAGAATGGGAGACCTGACCTGAATGCAGTGACCTGATGATAAGATTTTCTTCATGGACATTGGTTGGGTGGTTGACAGGAGAGCTTTCCAAAAGGCTGGGAGACCACACTTGTTTCTTTGCAAGTGGTAGCACAGCTAAAATAAAACACACTGAAAAATGCCACAATAGCAGAGCAAAGTGTGACTCCCCATGTTTGCAGCCTGTCTGCCTGTTGAAAGATGGTTTTGCTTTAGGAATTCTCCTGCAACTTGTAACCACCTTGAAGAGAAGGTTCATGATAAACTCTTCCTATCTATAATACACCCAAAATTGTTTTTCTCAGCCTCTGTAAGCAAGAATTAATTTATTTCTACTTATTTCACATTTTAAGCAAACATTTTTGCTTTAGATGTTTCCAGGCACCACATGCATTTTGAAATTAACATTCAAATTCTGCTTTTGTAAAGTTTTATAGCCTGGATGCAGCTTTATTGCTCTATACTGGACATGATTTACTAACCAAATCCTTTGATCAATCTACGTCTTGCACAGAAAAGGAGTTTAAAAAACTCCAACAGCACAGTAATTAAGAAGGTCTCTTCACAGGATCCCGGAATCATTTACGTTGGAAAAGCCCTTCTTAGCAATATCCCTATGATTTAATGCTTGAAAACTTAATTCTTCAATTCCCAGTTGGGAAAACATTCTTTATAGGAAACAAATATTTAAATCTCTCTCTCCATCTGTTCTCTATCAGCACTTCATAAAATAAGTCATATTAAAAAAAAAAGGAGACTTACTTCTGTGAGTCTGAGAGTTGCCTAAGGCTTTGAAGCAGTGTCAGCTGTATGAAGGAAGTTCCAGAAGGGAGGTGGAAAAAAATGCCCATGCAAATTGTCCGACTTGTTACCCTACCAAGTAGGTACCTCACAGTTCCTTGTCACTCTCCCACTAAGTCAACAAAGATATAGGAAGTCAGTTAATCATTAACATATTACAAAAATATGAAAGCTTTACCATATGACATTTTTTTTTAATTGCTTTAAAACACCAAAGTGTCGAGATAACTCCCATGGACAATTCAGTTTTCTGTAAGACAGCCTTTCAGAAAATCTGTCTTTGTGATTACATGAATTTCCAGCCTGAGGCCACCATGATGCCCCAGCCTGACAGCCTGAAGGACACAGATTTCTCATCTGAAAGCAGAGGAAGTGATTTCAGAACCCTTTCTTTGTTAGAGTTTACCTCCTGGATTTATGCAACCCAAATTAGTGTAGCTCTGGAGTGGGAAGAAAGATAGAAGAGGAGGAGGAGGTTTTCTGGGGACTGAACTCAGGCTGAACTGGTCTCTTGTTGGATCGTGGTTGGCGTTACCCATTCTTTAGTACAAATATTACCATGCTTCCTATCTCAGATTGGAACCAAAACAAAATATAACCCACAACACTTAAAAAAAAATAGATACAATGTTTACCTTGCTTTGTGGTTTTCTTGTGAATGTAAACAAAGATTCTTACAGATGGTAAGAGAGTTCTCAAGTCCATTCTGGTTTCTCCACTTTGCCACCTAGAATAAACTGCGTTAATCTCCAGATGATACACTGGCTCCTGCAGTGGAAGGATGCTTCCAGGGCTGGTGTTGAAAGATGAGGAAGTTTATTTCACAGAAGTATCCTGAAATAGGAAGCCCTCCTTGAAAAATTCTTCTCACCTCCAACACGCACCAGGGCTGGCGATTGCCACCACTAAAGCAAGCTGCAAAATGGCATTAATCCATACATTTTGGCATTAATCCATACATTTCAGCTTCCTGCATCACTTCTAATTGAATCCCCCTCCTCTCTTGATGTATCTTCCAGCAGATGCTGAGTTGTTGGTTTCGTGCACAAGGAGCTCAGCCTGGCTATGGCGACCCAGTCTTAACTTTTGCAGCTCACCAGGCTGGGATCTCCTGCCTGGCTGGTCACAGTCAGGTAATGTTAATGTGCTGCACAGGCAAATTCAGCTGCTCGGTCTTTGCTGTTGCGTGCCAAAAAGCTCTGACACCTACAGACCCCGATGGGCTTCTTGTCGTGCGTGAGACTAGAGCATGGCCTTTTGACATGATGATGGGTCTGCTGATTCAGAAGGACAGCATCCTTGGGCAGCAGGCAGCTGGATTCCTTTTCTGGGTTGTAATAACTAAAATTTGTAGCAATCCTATTGCTCACGCTACGCATGAAGCTGACACATGCAGCCTATTTGATGAACTCTTCAGCAGGAGTGGCACCCCTAAATTTCTCCTGGAACAACACTTCCCTGCCCCTCAAATTCTGCATCCCTGACCTATTTCCTCTGCCACAAAACCACCCCATTGTGATGCTTTAAGGTTTAAATTTTACAGAAAAATAATTACTTCAATATATTTGTCAACAGCCATTAGTGCAGTGAAGTTTAATTCAGCTGGAAATCTCCATTGCTTAGCCTGTGATAACCAGCAGAATAAATACCATTAGCTTAGTGAGAAATACAGTATACACCAAATGGAATGGAAGCAAGATTGGAAGCAAATGACAGTATTAAGTGGTTTTAATTCTCAATATATGGTTATGTCTTCTATAAAGTGTTTCCTTTTAGTCTATTAGGGACAAATTATTAAGAAGCAGATGGAAATGAATAAGTTTCTGGATGTCTTATTTAAAGTAACACATTTTACACATCAGATTTTATTGTTCTTTGAATGCCAATGGTTAATACTTTTTCAGGCAGAAAACATTTGCTTTCTTCCTCCTGTGGCCTTGACCCAAAGTGCACTGAAATCAATGGGAATAGTTCTGCTGACTTCAAAGACCTTTAGATCAAGCCCGGTCCCTTCTGTGGTTTACAATTTCATTGTTAAATACCACAGAACAGGAAATATTTGTTTCAAGTTATTTTTCCTTTCATTTTCCACAGCCTGAAATCGAGATGCTGTGCAGGATACAGTGCCTGGAGAGTGGTACCAACCAGGCAGCAGCCAGAGCCCCAGGAGGGGCTGCGAGGCTCAGATATACGTACTTTCCTGCTTTTTTGTTTCAGGCCAAAGGTCACTCCGTCCAGGATGCAGAGCAGCCTACCTGCACGCTGCTTGCCAGTTTGTGAGCAGTCAGTTGGGGAGTAGAGCTTTTCCACCCTCACTGTTTGTCCTCAGCAGATTATCAGACCAAAACACCTCTCCAAATCCAACACTAAACCTAAATGTGGTTCTAAAAACACAGCTTGAGTCTGAGGAAAATATTTACATAAGCACCTTTTCTAACTGTCTACCTCTATGGCCAAGCTTAGTTGTCCTTTGAAAGCTGGGAAATTCAGAGATGAGAAAAACCACTCTACCAAACTCAACAAAACTCACACCACAAAGTGCTTCAGAGCCCAGCAGCAGTGGATTCTCTGCCCCTTTTTGCACGTGCCTCTTAAAACACGGAACACAAAATACATCATCAGCAGCATCTTAAATAACATTGAAGAACAGGGCCCTTAAGAGGATGCATTTTCAGAGAGCACACAATAACCTCATTGCAGTTGGTGCCCCACTGCTGAGGCTAATCCAGTGAACAGCCCACTGGCCACCTGCACAGGGAAGCTCTACAGCTGTTGGAATAATCAACACTCAAAAGCCAGGTGGGCTTTTGAAAGGGTTAAAATCCCTTGCAACTCCATCAGACATGCCTTAGGCAGAGGGAAAAACTTGGAAAAACTTTCTACTGCCATTATGTCACTGCATTTTACTGGTGTCCAAAATGCTCAGCCCCTACCATCCTTTGTGTTCTGTTTATGGGTTGTTTTTTTCTGGCCAGTGTGGGTGAGATTGAAACAAGTTTTAGCCCAACACCCCAGTGAACCCTGACTTTATATAAGGGACATTCTGCGTTGTCCCTCCTAGCAGGAGACATGGTGTTCAATGGCCACTTTAGCTACTGGAACCTGGGGACCCTGTCCATCACCCACATCTGAACATGCTTCTTTGATAGCCTATCAATGATCAAACAGTTGTTTAGTGCTTCACTGACCCAAACTATGTCAGAGATCTTTTGTCCACCATCAGTGCCACCAGCAATGTCCTGGGACTCCTTGCTGACCCACTAGCAACTCTTTTTTTTGCCCTTAGCTTTTCCTGGATTTCCCTTGTAACTGAACTAGAAGTTTTGCAGAAACTTCCTGCAAAGGAGTTGATCCTTTTACTATCCATCCATTAAAGACTAGGGGGAAATAGAAACCCACAAAATGCAGCTGCCCAGATTGTCTCCATCAGGGGTTGTTGAGATGTTTTCTTCAGGGACAGACACCATAGATCCTTTGAATTGGCTTTCTATTAGTTTTTGAAGCAAAACTGAGATGACAATTACAGACTCAATCATTTCAAGGATGATTTCACTGTGATCATGGCTCAACAAGGGGCTGGTTTAAAACCAATAAAATCTGCCTTTGGCTCAGCAAGAAACTGATGTTTTTTTCCTGAAGATACAGAGCACAGAAGCTCACAAGCATAAAATGAAGGGCTGCTAAAATTAGACGAACTCTTGTGGTTTGGGTCATCTTCTTGTTCCTCCCAGATACCCAAAAGTAGGTCATTCAAAGCTTAAGAAAGACATTTCCCTCAGATTGTTGACATTAAAGCACTACTTCAGGACACACATGTGAATCCCTGGTTATTTATTAGCTGGCCATGGCTATGACATCAGCTACAAGAAGATCTTCAGGATCTTTCCTGACACCCTAGAAGGGTTTCTGTGCCTTCCCCCCCTTCCTGGTTATCATCATAGCTGTATAATGACTGTGATCTTTCAACTGACCAATACCCTGCTAAGATTGATGCAGCAGGAAATAGAAGGAAATGTTCTGGCAAGACAGGACACAAATCAAGTCGGATTCTGCAGGAAGCAGGATAGATTTCTTATCACCACAAGCAGGGTGCCAGTAAGGAGCGGAAGGATGCAGTTCCCTAAAGACTTCCAGACAGGACAAATTCCTTAAATATGTGAAAGGCAGCTGCCTTTCAAAGTGGTTTTAGCGCAGCAGCTCTGCCTCTAAGGTAAGACAGCTCTGCTTTCTATACTAGTGCTAGTCTGTCATTTAGCTGTGTGCCAGAGGAAAGAGATCTCAAACTGCCCCTGCTTTCCTTCAAAGCACGAAGTAAGCAGCCTGCCTACAAATTACAAGGCAAAGGAGTTAAAAGACCAGCAGTGCCTGCTCCAGCACACAGAGGGGACAGTTGCAAGAGGGGGCAACCACCTGGAAGGAGCTGATGAAGAGAGATCAGCTTTATGTTGGCCCAGGGAGGTTTTTTTATGGACAGCTAAGCTTGTCAGGACAGGAGCACTGGTAGGAGACTCACCCATATACAATGCACTATCTTAGAAAACATGAAGTAAGCCAAAAGCAAACAGTAACAGGATAAAGAGAAGAGTTTGTGGCAGTTCCTGTAGGTGCCTGTGAGGAGAGGGACTGTAATGGAAGGAGAAAGATTGTCCCAGACATGCTGCCTGGAGCACAGGAGCCCCATCTGCAAGCTGAGGGCTTGCAAACGCCCACCTATTTTCCTGACCTGTCAGTCTACCAAAGCCACATGTTACAATTACTCTGCTCTTTTAACACCCCAGATATAAAGAAGTTGTCAAACTAAATATTTACTGAAGTAATCACACCTTGGTATGTGACTGTGCAACACAAGAAAAAATACAAAAAGTGGATTTATGGACACCATGAAATTTTCATTCCAAGTCTCCTGACTGCCAGAGACTCGACATCCAGCCTTCACACTGCACACTTTCCCCACCCTTGGTGACAACAGCGCTGTACTCCTGATGCCCTGGGACATTTGCATCTCATTTTTATTTCCATTTGTCTGTCTCACGCTCGCTGGTTCTCCCTCAGACCTTCTCTGCTAAACAAGTCTCCTTTTGTATGTGATGCTGGGCAGAGCATGCACAGTGATCTTTAAACCTCAGTTTTGACAGTCTCTATTCTCTAGTAATTCAGATGAGTCTTTTCTCACGTTTCCCATTTTTTCCATTGGATGTGGATAGTAGAATTGAACACAACACTTTAGAAAGTTATAAAGTTTTCAGTAATATTGCATAGCAAGATACTGCTTTCCTCATTTTACTCCTCTCTTCCAAGGCCCTGTTTCAGCCTTTTTCCAGAGCAGGGAGTTCACATGAGCTGTTCATTCACTGTGACCCCACACAGGTTTGGAGAGCCGTTGTTTTCTGGTCTATATCCCATCACTCTGTCCATGTGATCTCCATCCCTTGCTCCTTGACTAATTGCTTTGCATGTCACTGTATGAAATGGCAATTTGTTCCAACACACCCAGAGTGCCAATCTTGCTCTATGTGACTTTCCTCTTGCTTGCCACCTATGTGGCAGTGGTGACCATTACCATTGTGTGGCTTTTGTAATCATCCCTAGTGTGGTGGAACTGCCCATTGCATAAGAACACCGGTCTAAGGAACTCCACCTTTGCAAAACCAGCACAACAAAAAAATTTACTCACCTGGTTATTTTCTTTTTCCCCATTTGCAGCAAAAATAGGAGGGAATATTGTTTTCCTTACTTCTGGAACTGTAAGTGTATACAAATACACAGAGGATTTGGAGAAGAGAGTAACAGAGGACACCTGGATCATAAAGGGCAGAGACACATCTTCTGCATTCATTCCAATCTAAAGGATTCAGTACATGCAGGCATGTGACAAACAGACCTGCAATTAATGCCTGCACTAAACCACTCAGGCTCTGAGAATTTAATGCTGAGTTAGGGATCTAAGGCATAGATTATGCCCATTCTTTATTTCAGTGCTTAAATTAGCTTTGTATGCCTAAGAAAGAGGAGGGGAGGAAGGGAATGGTATTTGGGTTGAACCAAGCTCTTCCAGTAACTTTCTCTGCTTGCCTATAGTGGCCAATTCAGCTCCCAGTTGAGGCCAGGTAGGCTCCCAGTTTAGGCCACCAGCTGTGTAACTAAACAGCATTTCAGATCTGACACCCCAAAGACACCAAAGAGGAAGAGCTGCACTTCAGTACTGGTATCAATATCAGTATCTGACCCAGGCACCTCAGACTGGAAAAAACACCAGGAGAAAGGTGCATCTGTAGCTGGCTCCTCAACAGCCTTTGGCACTTCCCTGCCAGGAGCCAGCACTTCAGGCTTGGATTAGGGCACTGATGTCCTCTCCCACATCTGAAGGGGTGGTGGGGCACTGTGGCAGGTTCTCCTCACCCTTCTCCCTGGACTATTTCTGTTTCCTTATTCACTGATTGCCTACCATGAACTATGTAAGTCGACCTAGGAGCTGAAACCCAAGATTCTCTGCTCCCTATTGATACCCAGATACTGAAGCAGAATAGTATTCAGGCTTTGCTTCTGGCTTTCTTAACCATGCTTTCCTGGCAGCACGTGCTGATCCAGAATTGGATATTGCTCTGCCCTCAACCACGAGCCCGATGGTAAAGCAAGTTCTTGGGAGGTGGCAGTTATGGAAGCAAAATCCCAGAGAACAAGCCAGGTCTGTCAGTAACAGTGGGATGTACTGTGCAAGATGGGAAACATCCTCATTTCCCCCTCGGGGTGACTTAAGCATCTCACTCAGCACACCTACCTACCTGGGCTGTTGAGAGAATTTAGGATGAGTAGAAGGAAGGGATCACTTCTTCCTCAGTGCCGAGTGCTCGGTACTGTCAGAGCTGTGCCAGCGGCTCCTGAGCCAAGAAAAGGGCATTATTGAATATATTTAACAGCATGAAGGTCTCCTTCTCACACAGCGAGACCTGAGATGTTGAAATTCCAAGCTGTTCCCCCAAAGTTTAAATTCCAAAGACGCTGTAAGGTTTTTCCTTTAGCTACAGTAATTAGAAAAGCCTGCCCTCGCATATGGAGACAGTTTGGTTTTGCTGGGTCACCTATGGAGAAAGAGAAAAGCAGGATATTCACAGCCCTGACGCACTTCACCACTGGGTTAGTTTTGCTTCCTTCAGGGCACTGATCCTGACAGGTTTTCTTAGTTTTCACTTCCTTGAGATCTTTATCTCCCCATTACTGATAAAAAGAACATAACTGCTCCACCCTTTCGGGCCAGTGTTGGCCACTTCTATCATCACAGCTCGATTTCCCTTTTTATCTCTGGAGGAACCATACCTGCATGTGAAAGCTGCTGAGGCTGTAACTCTTGGGAGTGGTTATGAGCAGTACTCACATGCTTTCATATTGAGATACCGAGATAAAGTAGCTTCTGTTCCAGTGCTTATTATTTAGTCTGCAATTGCTCATCGTATTTATGTTTCTCCAAGGCTGTTGGAAGACACAAGCCTAATTTACCAGTAACAAAGAATGAAGAGCAGACAAATGGGAAGTGAAACAGATGTTGAAAGGAAATGCTTCAAACCATCTTCACCAGGAGAATTCTGTCAGTTCCTCACAGGCTTTTAGACTTTACAGCTCTACCAAAGTAACGCTTGGGTAAAACTCTTGTAACTAACCACACATCCACTACCTGGCTGGCAGAATGTGCTCTCCATCAAGTGGTGGCATCACAAGGAACAGCTCCTGATGGTGAACATCCAAGCCAATGAAATGAAGCCAAATAACAGCTCCTGAGAGTGAACATCAGAACACAGCTTTTTCTTCAGGAGAGATGCTTGGGATGAATAATGTCTCCATTTACATAGTTGCAAATAATCACGTGCTTAAAAAAAGCCTTTCCCTCACTATCTCCATCAAAAGATAGGAACACAAGCTCTAAGCAAGAAGAGGTAACCACAGTTAACATTTCAGTTTCGTGTTAACCTGACCTGTTAGCAGCTTGTTGCATCCAGAAAAATTAAGAGGAAGCAAGATTTAATTTGTTCTCAGAAAAGCCTTAACTGCTTCAACTACAATAAAAGCCTAAGACAAACAACAGCCTATCTTCAGTTTAGATTTTCTCCTGAGAGGTATTCAGTTAAGTTCACCTACTTAATTAGAACAAACCTATGAACTTTGCAATAGAGGACTGGACACCATTAATCCAGGAGGAACTACAATTCTCCTGAGCATCTGTTGTAAGGCCTTGCTAGCCAACAGATAGCTTCTGCTGTAAAAAAGGAGACAATTAAGTACACGGAAATTAATCAATAGAGCTTGACTAGGAAAGAACATTGTGAAACAGTGACTCCTGTGAAATCTCAGGGTCTCAGGTACCCGAAAATAGTGCCCAGTTTGTTTAAAGCCATTTTTTCCAATTCAAACAAGTACACCAAAAGCAGACTGTTATCTCCCTGTAGCTGCCATCCTGCACCACACCAAGTTCCCAGGAAATCCAAGCACGAAGCAGTGGGTCCATGGCATGCAGAAGGAGATAAGAAAGGGACAAACAGCAGCATTACACATTTAGAAGCATCCTACAAACACCCCATTATTTCTTCACCCCTAACTTCCTTTTCCTAGATAGTTTATATGGTGAAGACCTTCAGAGACAATTTCTAGGATGAGTTTTCAAGCTATAAAAATGATCTGTGGTCACCTCTACTCCGTATTTTCATGCACTTGACAGCGTTTCCCAACACAGCAGAAGATTCTGCAGTTATCTTGAGAATCCCTGTTAAATTGAAATGAAACTGGTTCCATGGAAGTCTGTTAGAAGTGGAGAGTTCATAGAGATCTGTTCTTGCAATAAACCTTGAGAACCACTGACTTTAAACACTGAATAGACATGAACACCTTCCTGGTGCTCACACTGGGAACCTGGGAATGATCAACATGTTAAATACGCTGTGAAAAGCCAGCAAGCTGCTTCAGACCACAGGGTAATTGGCCTGGCCTTTAAAAGCCATAGGCACTGCTGCTGGGCACCACGAGGTGACTAACACCAAAGAGGAGGTTTTGACAGCTGAAATTGCACACCAAAACTCTCTCTACATTGAAATATACAGTTTATTTTCTCCAAGTCAAGCAATACCAATTGTCAGTAGGTAAGTGTTAAGTGTCAGGCAGGAAAACTGTACATTTTCACTCTGGGCTGCAGGATGCAAACAGAGAAACATAGTGGAAATCTTTCACTATACAGAGACCTAGAACTGAGAACAACACAGGGTGAAGAAACAGCCACCCCCAGGATGCCGAAGGCAAAACATTAGCACCAGTTTTTTTCCAAAAAGCAAGGGTATAGCTATTTACAGATTTACACAAAACATTGGGAGGCAACCACCTGCAGGTTCCTGGGGTGAGACATCTTCAAGTTTTAAGAAAGGAAAGGAGAGAGTGGTGTCTACACAAGTGTTCTGGGAGCAGGATAATATAGAGAGAGAGCATTCACAATATTGCTACCTTTGATCAGAAAGATCTCAAAGTACTGTATACAAACACATTGGAATTATATTATTATTCACATTTCACATACACATTCCAGAGTAACCACAACATGTAAAAGTTTAAATGCCACAGATAAAACAATGCACACTTTTCTCCAAGCTAAAAGACGAGCATAATTTATTTTGGAATTGTTTAGTTTTAGGCTTGTTATGGTTATAAAGGATAAGTTTAAGGACAAAGGGATCACCTGTCCTAGGAACATAGCAGCATATAACTGTGAGATTCCAGAAGACTACATTTGTGAACTGGGAGGAAGAAACTAAGGCCAGCTGTAGGTCTTGTGAAACAGTAGCTCTGTTTTGACCTCAACTGGTAACGCATCAACATAATCTCAGTAAAGATTTGGTCGGGGTGGAGGAAGTAGTGGGCTACAAGGGGGGCAACAGTCCTGTTACCATTTGCACCTGTCTGCAAATGAAGTGGTTCCAAAAGATTTTTGCTCCCCTGTTCCCCAGCTCACAAGCAATTCACCGACTGGGGCCCCTCTGGTTTTCTCCCCATAAAAGAGAGGATTCAGGTGAGGAGGACAGAAAAGCTTTCCTGAATGCTGCCACTGCAGGAACAGTATGAAGAATTCTTTTCTCTCTCACTTCAACACCCAACTACGTGTATTTTCAACCTGCTTAGCTACAGACTGTCCTTCACATCAGCCTTGGAAATGGCTTCTTGTTGGGCAACCTGTTTGCCTATGGAGAGATAATTTTTCTCTTTACAATATAAATGGCAAATACACAATCCAAAGACTTGACTTTGCCTGCAAAACCTTCTCTTAACACAGAACTTGACATTTAGACACTACAGAATCTCTCTGTAGCTATCTGAGCAAGTCAGTGTAACCCATCACTGCGCTAAAATGGGATTAGCACCTCTTCTTAGAAGATCATTCCTGGAAATGATCAGTTCCAAGTCAACGGCAGGATTCTGAGGACACTGCCAGCAATCAGACCCCGTGAACTGGCATCCTCTCCTCTACCACTGTGCCACGCAGCAAGCAGACAAACAGAACCCACTCACGTTCACAGTTACGAAGCAGAGTTGGCCGGAGCAACGCGTGGTATTTACAGGGCTGAAGTGTTCCTATTGCATTTGGTAGTCCAAGAAAGCAGAAAGAACAAAGAGCAGTATGTAGGTCGACTTCAGTATCACTCATCTATATAAAAACATCACAATGTTGAGCAATTGGAAGAAAAAACAAAGCAGTGTCCTTAGCCTACATTTATTTTCATAAAGTGTAGCGGGTCTGGGGGAAGAAGAATAAAAACATGCACAAAAAGCACACGAAAGAGCAAATGAGCCTTCTAAATAATTTAGATGAGAAATGTTTTGAACAAAATCAGCACAGTACTTCCAGCCCTGGAAGGAAAATCACTTGCATTGCAGTAAGAGGGTGTACAAATATGCCTTGCAAAATAATAATAATAATAAAAAATCTTCAGCAACAAGGTAGCTGATGGGTGATTTGCAAGCTGGTTTAGGAAGTGTTTAATTGAGACTGATTTTAAAGTTCTCTTCTGCAAGGGGAAAGTGCCATCCTATATACAATATTACAAAAAAAAGTGTCTGATGCCACAGGATCAGAGAGACACTACATTTCAGCAATCTGAATATATTAGCTATAAGATGCACCCTTCCCCTATCTCATGTGTCTTAAAAAAAAAGAAAAAAAAAAAAAGAAGCCACGAAATTTAAAGCTTCTCTATGTGTGTGCACTCATAAATTGCTGTTGGGCTTCCCAGCAGTCTGTACAGCATCTGAACATAAAGAAAGTATAAAACCTAATCTAAAAAACATTGTTGTTTGCATGCACGGCTGCCACAGACTCTCAACTTAACTGAGCAAAAAGGTGAAGGGTCTGTCCTTTTCTGTGGAGTTTTCTGTAAGGTAAGCAATGAGAAACAGCTGTCGAGTCCAGCAATAAAAATGTGTTCTAAAAAATTAAATACATCATCCAAAAAACAATAAAAACAGAGAGCATTATTGCTGTTGTGAGAGCTTTTTGTCTCTTGTGCACTTGTTTCTCTACCAGACACTCAGACAAGCCAAGATACTCATTTGTATACTTGGAAACTCCCCCATCCCTCTTCCTTTCCCATTTTTCACATCCTGGGTCAAACTCCAGTCCTTTTATTTGAGCCGTTCGGGTTGGAGGCTGTCGGTCAGACACTTCAGTTGCTCTTCTCCCAGCTTGATCTTGTCCTCAAGCTCTCGCTGCTCAATGATGAGGGCCGACTTCATTTTTACAAAGTGCTCATAGTCTGCTAAGTTCTCTTCACTCAAGTAGTTGGCCAGAATGTCAAAGACAATGCGCTCTCGCCGATCCAGGTTTTCCTTCAGCTCCTTTGCATCTTCGTGTTGCTGGGTCAGCAGCTTCTGCTTCTCTACCAATGTCCGCTGAGGAGAAAAGAAAAGCAGTTAAAAATTCCCCGTCTTCACCAGGCTGGGACAATAGTTCCAGTGTTTAAGTCTCAGAGTCTGTTTTATCTACAAAAACTTGCCTGAATACTTGAGAGGCAGAGTAAGATTGCTCTAATAAAATGGAATATCAAACAGGAAAAAAAATGTAGTGAACCAAGGAAAGATGCACCATTAATTTCTATTGGCCTCAACTGCAAGAGCTTCAAAGACTCCTTTAATAGTTCCAAATAGTTACATAAAATACAGTTGCCTTTGTGAAACATCCAAGCTCTCCAAATTAAGACTTCACTTGGCAGCATCTCCCATCTTCAATACACAGCACCAAACCTTCACACTGAATCAGCCGTGGTTAAGGAACCCAGAAACACATTAACTAACAGAGCAATGTGTTCTTCCACAGCTCCTGACACTGCAGTGTTTCGTGGTCCTGCTGCAATCCTCACAGCTTCTCCACAAGATGTGAAGTTGTGTGGTCTTAAGACGTGAGCGAGAGAGGGAGCTGGGGCAAGATGATAGGACAGAAAAAAAGGAATAGGGGAAAAAAAACCCAAACCAGCAGCATCTTCCCAAAAGGGCTTTGTGCCCTCACAAGAGACAAACTGGGAAAAGGGAGGCTGAATAAAGGAAGCAAAGAGGACAGGAGCAGTACCCCATTCGCACCTACGTACAGGCATGAAGGGGGAGGTACCTCTGATCCAGCTGCAGCTGTCTGCACAGCAGCCAGCCACTCCTGAACCACCCAGGCACACTCCTTTAGCAATGTATGGAGAGAAACAAGAGCAATATTAACCTGACTTATTCCACATGCCTGCCCAGAAGTGATTGCCTTTTTCCAGGCCCAGAGTGTGGCTGGCCTACCCCCCATCAACAATTCCTCTACAGACTTCTGAACTTAATTAAAAACTGCCCCTAAGAGCTACCACTCCCTAACTTCTAGCTTTGCTTCAGAGATGATTTTTCTTTGAGAACCTGTGTCTTCCAATAAACCACAGTTTGTTAGAATAAATGTGTCCATTTGTTTTTCAATTGGACTTCCAGTTAAAGCAGAGATGCTGTAACAAGCCTACAGGATTTACAGAGAAGTGATAGTGTGGACAACAAAAATACTCTTTTCAAGATGGAAATATGAGACAAAGGGGACTACAGACCAGCAAGCTTTAACAGACCTGCTGCCAGAGCTGCACATGCATCCTGTGCTGCCTCTTTTTCTATAGAAGGCAGAAAGCTCAAAGGGTGAAATATTTTTCTCTTGCAATGCACTTAAAATACACAGCCCAGATTAACTCCCAGTTCAAAACAGCTATGGAAGGGAAGTCACAGAAATCACACATTATTAGAAAACCCACAGCTTAATCTTCCTCCGAGCTTATGCCAAAGAACAAAATCCCACTGCAAGTTGCAAGCAGAACTGTATGCTGTAAAGAGATGGCAGCAGTATTCTCCTAACCTTGGGAAGAAATAGTTGGGTTTTGAGCCATTCGCTATCATTGTCAACAGCCAGGAGAACAGTCAAATGTTTAATCCTTCATAATTTCTGAGATGTAAATTATATGGTTTCTCTGACCAAGCTTGTATGACTTTAAGATGAGCTAAGTAACCTGACAGTTTAAGGAAAATAAGCACTGCTTTTGTTACAACACCTTAGTACTCTTGCCTTTGTGGAGGTTTAGGAATACCTCTGAGAAGTGGGAGGCAGAAAGGAAGACAACAAATGAGGCAGCTCTTGAAGTCACTTTTGCCTCTGTCAAAGCTGACTGATAGCAGAAAGCTGGGTGAAGTGAAACGCGCTGTAGCAGGCTCAAGATGCTGTGGTTGGAGAAATGGGTAAATGGGTCACTAGGCCTAAAGGCATAAATGATGTCACATGATTTCATCTGACTGTCTTCAATCAACCAAAGTCAAGCAGAGTGAAGAAGGGGTCTTTTTTTTTGAAGCTAGCTCTGAAACCCCAGCCAAACACAGGCCACCTGAAGCTCCTCTGATGGAACAAACTTTGGCTCTTCGTATTGAAAGTCTTTCACAAGAATTTTCTTTGTTTCAAATGACAGCCATACAAAGAGGAACTCCCTCCATGTATCTGACTTCCCAGCATCCAGTTCCTAAACTACTACACCCCTGGGACTTGTCCCTGGTCTTGCACACCTAGAAAGCTCATCCCATCTGTGGACGGTTGGTTCAGTGCTTTAGGGTTTTCAACACAGTCTGGCTTTGACTGGTAATTCAGTTACTGAGAAGACACTGCTCTCACTGTGTGGAAGGAGGAGGGCTGGTAGCTGTATCAGATGAAGCTCCTTTCAGAATCTAAAACTGAAATACCTGATACTGCTCCTCGTGGCAGAAGAGACCTAGGCCAGCACACCTAATAGTCAGAATACTAATCCAACAGTGATTATTTGCCTGCTGGCAGACTCTTTATTTAGAAACTCTACTTGGTGGTTCCTAGAAAGTGAAAAAATGACCGCAGTAATATTTATTAGACAACATCAGCTTAAGAAAAAAGAAATGAAAATAAATAAATAATCCGTGATCACGGGGGATATGATCCCCACGGATGGAAGCGATCTCCCCTGTTTTGTTTGTGTGGTGCATCAGTACCAAATACCACACGACCTAGAAAGATACTGAAGGGCCAGCAGAAAAGCCACCCCTGCCAGTCTAAATTCAAAGAAGTGCATGTGTAACCCTACGTGCATTGCACTCACAGTCAAAGCACCGGGGAACACGATCTGTCTGAGGAGCATCGCTGGCCAACACTTTTAGATACATTTCTGATGTTGCCATGGCAAGACTCTGGTTTCAGTGAATGACAAGACAAATGGGGATTAGAATACGTTAGGAATTTGAAGTTCTGTCAGTCTAAATTTGACAGCAGACCACACGGACAATTACTGACTGCCCTTACCACACCACCTTCTCACTTTCTTCCTTTTCCACACCTAGTCAGTACGCTATTTTTATCACAGCTCTCCAACTCTGTTTCCTATATGCTCATATCACCTGGTAACTCTTTCCCCAGCTCACACTCCCATCTTTGAGGCCATTAGGCAACTGCAACCACATTTAGAAAAACAGAGGTCTAAAGAAGGATGAAGTTATTTAAGTTTCAGAAGCTTTGATCTGCCCTCAAATAAGCTGTCAAATGCTTTTCCTTGGCCTCAGTCAGAGCAGGGTCTGGACAGCCATTAAACAAGTATGTTTGGCAGCAGCTAGGGCCAAACAGCAAAAACACAGATTCAGCCTGATCCCAGCACTTACTGGTTCTTACTGGTCAAAGAACGGAGCACGCTGAAGAAACACAAAATGAATCCACAACCCGTGGAAAAAAATCTGTACTGCTGGCAGTTCAGCCCATAGCTACCAGCCCCACACCCCACTTTACATTCACTTCATTGTAGAAGCTAAACTCACCTGACACATACTGCCCCCCACCCCCTTATTTAATCCAGCCTACACACGTCTACATCTCTCATTTGATGGGTGTCTGTATCACTAGATATCTCCTTCTCAACCAAGGCATGATGGCATTTGGAGCTGAACAAAGTGCCACCAGTAGAGGTGAGATCCAACAGGTGAGAGTGCCTTGAAGACTCTAAATGTTCCTATCTCTGGGGCTCCTCCACATGGCTACTGGGTTATTCTGCTTGGGCAGAACATGTCTCCTATGTTTCCTATTGAAAAATCATTTTTGTAATGCTTCCCTCCTGCCCTCCACTCCCCTTTATTTTTTTAGGACTCGTCTTTCTGTCGTTTCTTGCTCTTGTTCCTCGCCAGACGTTGTGGAGGAAACTGCTGTAGTTGAGAAACATTTTCTTTGTAACATCCTTATAGATTTGTATCAATTTTTATCAGTTTTATACTTTGCTGAGTATGAAGTAAGATCCTGTAAGATTCCTGCATCACAGCTCAAAGTGACATTAATAATTCAGCATGGGAAAAGGAGAGTATTTTTGTTTGCCTTCTTTTTATGTTCTTACCAGTAGTGCCCCCTCTTTCTTTAAACTTGTGATAAGAAGTCTGTTTTCCCGTACACTACACCCCAAAATACCACTGTTTTCTCACCAAGCCACTTACAGTTCTAGTAGCAAAAGCAAGTCAAAGAGAAAAGTTTTAAGTAGTCTAAAGAAAAATGCTTTACGAGTTTTATCCACTCACTACATCTCACCTTGAGTTTTGCAGTTCAGGTGAAACAAAATCAAACAAAAGCCCCCACACCCTGTTCACTAAATGCAAAGGTATTTTTATTGGCCATTCTTACCCGCTCTTCCTGAGAGGTGTTTTCATCCAGGTTATTAAGGGCATTTTCCACCCGGGCCAGACGACCTGACAGTGACAGCAGGAGGTTGACCACTTTGTCAAGGTCACCAATAAACATCTTGAATTTGTCGAACTCGTTTGGTTTGCAGACTTCTTTCACAATGGCCTCTACCTCCTCCCCCAGTATATTGTTTGCTTGGATGTCTTCCAGAAGTGTCTCCCGTGCTTCCCTCAGCACCTGCAGCTTCCTACTAATGCTGTCAATAAGTTCTTGCTGTGGGAAACAAAGGGGATGAGAGTTAATTAGCACTAGTGCATTTTCCCCCACTTCTCCAAGCCATGTCAGAAGCACAGCATTTTAATCCTCTGAAACTCCTGCGTGGCTTTGACAGTGAGTGCATTATTCCAACTAAAGGTATGCCTAAGCACACATCTAAGGTTTATAGCTCTGGATTCAGAGGTCTGGATGTAGGTCTACGATGCTCAGCTTGACACCCATGTTCGAGCAATTTACCTTTGTGGCAAAAGATGAACAACTTCAGCCCTTCTATCAAGCATTCTTCTTCTTTGAACTGCTTCAAAGCCTGCTGTGGAACAGCATAAAGTACGATGCATCCTTTTCTCTCTAAATACAGGTCCATAATACCTCTCTGAAGAGCTACGCTTAGGAAGATAAACAGTACCAGGAAAATAATCCTGTATTTTCCACAGGACGCAGTTAAAACTAGGGCACTGCCTGCCTTTTTCTTCCTTTCTGCATAACATCAGCAGCCCTTCAAGAGCAGTCTTTCCACTCCCAAAAAATCTTAGCATTAACAGTGCTTTACAACATTCCCATAGGGAAATCATAATCCCTGTGGCACAGAACGAGGAACAAAACCCTACTGCTGCATCCTACAAAGCAGCCCCGTGGGAAGCTTTGCCAAGTGGCTCTGCCAAAGGACTGCACAAGCATCTCTGGCTGCCACTGTCCTATGCCAGACAAAGGCACTGCCTCATCTGCAGTTTGCCAGGGTGCCTTTAGTATAAACCCCTATGGCCCGGGATACACACGCCCTGCCTTAGAAAAACCACGCTGGGAGCATCGCCAGCAGAGCCAGACCAAGAACCCAGACCTCCTCCCTCGGTGACCTGTCCTCCAGATGTGATGCCCACCTCCCTCCCCATGTTGGGGAAGAGGTTCTCTTTCTTACGTGTGCATTTCATTTGTGCACAAGGGGTGGAAGTCAGTTGTCTACTCTAACCTTAGATGAATCACACCCTAAAAATGCCTCATCTATTTCAATGCAGATGTCCATTTAGTATGCAGCTAATTTCAGGTAAGAGAAATCTCCAAAGCATTCTCTAAACATTCAAATCCTACTGCAATCTCTAAATGAAAATTATGTCCCTTAGAAGAGTCATTATTTCACAGTACCTCTTCAATATTTCAAAAACCCCCACATTACTCATGACATTCTTGGGGAACTTTGCTTTCTAAATGCAAATCTGATTACGAGCCTTCATGATTACAGAGAAACATACTGATAGCAGCTACTGCTCTCAGATGCCACTGAACAGTCATTGTCAATTTATTTGGGGAGCAAAACCAAAAAACCCAAAAGGAAGCCTGCAATCTTAACAGAAAGCAACTACACCCTGAAAATGTAACAGCCTTTTTGAAAGTAGAAATTTAACACATGGATTATCTGGGCTGGTTTTCTCCTTTTTGATTTAATATACTCAGACCAGGTTAATCTGGATTTGGGTTATCTGTTAGTCTGGGTGCCCAAAAGATTAAGGTAGTAAGCAGTTCTACAGATGCCTGCTTTACTGACTGATTAATCTGCAGGATTTGATTTTTTCCCCCTCCTTTCAATGCAAATGCAGTTTGATTTGGATTATGTAGGTCACAGTGGTACGCTCTCTCTTCCCTCAGATGACATGCACGTGCACAATGCTCCTATTTTACCATCTGAAATGCACCAGGATACTGCTGTGCTCTGACACTAGCTTGGGTTTCTCACTTCTGTAGCTGTGCTGCAACTTTCTCTAATGAAAAAAGTCCTGTGTGTAGTCAGCATTTACCAAGCTGGTCTGACATTCCAGATCAGCTCTCTCCAAGTTTCTTTCCTTACAGAAGAGAATAAAGCACCATGTTCTCAGCAGCATCCTATTTAGAAGCCCACAGGCAGCTGAAGGTAGCCCCTGAAGGGCCACTTTTGCAGGTGAGAAGGCCATAAGTACTTGTCTCTCTTTCAGACTGTCAGCTCTGTCAAAATTTGGATTATGATCACTGATTGCTTCCTAATCAGATGAAGCTGCCTTTGGATGCAGCAATGGTGAACTCGCTACGTGCTTCAGCTAACCGCCAGAAAACCTATGTTGTGTTCAGTATCTACTGAGCCAGAACAGCTCTCATTTACCTCTTGAAACTGGTAGATGAGTAATTCAGAGCTGTGAATTCTGCACCAGTACACAAGAAAACAATAAAGCTGCATCTTTTTCCAGTAATTCTTGCTGATCTGAGTAGCAACACAGAAAGCAGCTCAGCAGAGTGCTGCTCAGCATGCTGTATGTAAATTCCTCTGCTCTCAGCTCATCACCCCATTTCACATGAGGTTCAGGCCTAAAAGCAGAAGAAATTTCCTATTCTTTAATTACTTTTACATTCTTCAGGAGCTGCTGAAACCTTCCTGAAGGCAAAGGGGACAATTGCTACTCAGCCACAGATGGATTTTGCTAACTACAGAGAAAACCACTCTTGTAGCATCTTCAACATCTGTTCAATAATTTATAATTGTGGTGAGCCTACATTAAACTCACTACATGAGCCACACACATTCCATTCCATGGGAATAGAAGGAGCATCACAAATAACAATTAAAAAATAAATAAATTAATGACTCTATATGAAAATCCTATACTTATTTCAAAAGAAAGAAAAAAAAAAGCACCACACACTTGTGGTTTGCAGAGCAGAGAATGACAAAGAGTAAAATCATTCCGCAGTGGACTGTGATTATGGTATCTCCTAACAAAAATGTCTGGTTTCTAGGAATCAAGGAACAGGTTCTGGGCATATGCCACCTCTAAAATAACTAAAGTTGTAAAGCATGCTATTACAGATTCTGCCTGGTTTATAAAAATGCCTTGACCCAGTTACCATGGGTTTCATACGTTTGCTGACAAGATGCAAGATGAAAGCCCACTGAACTGAGTGCTTGTATCCTACCACGTGTGGAGGAGCTGGGAGAGAAGGAAGCAGCAACGTGTGCCTGGCTACGATGGTGTGTATATGCAGAGAAGAAGAGGGGGGAGCTCTGCTAGAAGCTCTTTGTGAAATACTTCCTATCGCATGTGATTTGTGGACTATGCTGGAGCTGGGGTTTAGAAGGAGGAGTACGTAAAGGGTGACCACGATTTTCCTGTTAACAGACTCCAACACAAATAAAGAGTGCTTCTGCTTATAACAGGCTTAGTATTTAGTTTGGTGGGCAAACAAGGAAGGTTTAATTTCAGCAACACCCCCCCACTAATTATTGAGAACTAATTCTAGCAAAAATTATGAATGTGGCCATCACGTGCAGCACCAGATAACCAAAAATTATTGAAAATGCAGTGAAATCCTTCATTTGGCTAAGTAGTGCAGCTGTTGGACTCGGTGGCTGTCTGGGGGAAGGGCAAGAGCAGCTCTCCTGCTGCAGCCACACCATGCCCCTGGCAGTGCACGCTGCACTGACTGCGAGGTGCAGCGGGGGCAAAGGCAGGGAGGGGGAGGAAAAACCGCAAAGTGGAAACAGAAAACACCACAGCCCCCTCGAATGCAGTGGCATCCACTCCTGACACTGAACCAGAGGTGGGAATCCTATGGAATCCCTCATTTTTAGCTACTAAATATATTCCTAATATTTAATTAAAGGACATCTCTTTGGGGCTGAATTACCAAATGCGCTCTGGCAGTTGATTAAGCAGAGAGCTGATTTCAATATTTTGTGCCAAATACTAATGAGTGCAATGATTTTAACATAGGACAACGCTTTCTCAAACCACAGAAGTGTCCTTGCATCACCATTTTAATACCAAGATCCTTAGATCAGAAATAAACCACTGAAGAAGGGGGATGAAGAAGAGTGAAGAAGCCTGCCTCCCTTGTCATGAGTAACTTCCACTGAATCCACTAAGCTCATTAGCTATCTTCCATCAATCCTGTTATTTGGGGAGGTAGGAGGAGAGGGCCAAGTGGATTTTGCTCATGAAAGCAAAAGAAAAATGTAATATTTAAAAAAAAAATATATATGGAAAAATGTGTCTGTGTGTGTGTTCCTTCTCTCCCAGGAGAAAACAAAATTCTGAACCTAAAAACAGGGAGCAACCAAAACCATCACTAGTTACAGTGGGATACATAAGTACTGCTGTTTCTTTGTACACAGCAAGTGAGAGAAATACAGCAGAATCTCAAATGGAAAACCACCCTTGAAAATAATCTCCCAAAACTTCACCCACTGGGACCTTCCAAAACACTTATTAAGCTGCTAAAAAGCACCTAAAGTTGCTAAATTCACAGCTGGACATTCAACACACACCACCCTCCCACCTCCCTCAAGAAGAGGATGGTTTTCAAGTGATTATTTACATTTAGAAGACTTTTTATTTAGCAGTGTTCATCTAGCAAAGTCACAGTTAATGAAATGCACGCAACTGAGAGCCCCCATTCCACTTCTAGAAATGTGGTTTACCTTCTTTTCTGACAGGTCATGGTCCAGCTCATCTTCAGAGTCATCCTCGCTCTGCTGCTGTTGCTGCTGCTCCTGCATGTCCTTCATTTTAATCAGCAGCTCTGCCTTGGGTGCAGATGTGCTGTAGTAAGTCGAATTGGTTGTCAGGGAGATGGCAGATGGTGTGCTCTGCTCCTCTTTCCTGGTAAAAAGTCAAAACTTTCATTAACTGCCTTGACACTCG
Source organism: Chloroceryle aenea (assembly GCA_013399075.1). NCBI lineage: Eukaryota > Metazoa > Chordata > Aves > Coraciiformes > Cerylidae > Chloroceryle > Chloroceryle aenea. Next base: position 22,123 of record VWZY01011634.1, on the reverse strand, counting down.
AATCACTGAAGAGAAAGGACAAGCTTCTAGAGCCATCATTTCACCAGGCAAGAAGGGGGTTCAACAGAAAGACATTGTCCATGTAAATAGGCTATGGTTATGAAGAAAAATTGTATGAACTCAGCAGATGCCCACCAAAAACTAATCCAGAAGTGCTCTTTCAACATTACAATGATTGAAATAGACCTAAGATACTTCTGCTGGAAAAAGAATGTAAAATTATATATTACCAGGTAGAGCAATACCTCAGTATCCTTTCTGATTGTCCAATGTGGGAATACTACAGTGTAAGTGTTTGTCTTTTGATTACAGGAGTTACACACAAACTTCTCTAGAAGGCTACAACTTAGCTTGCTAATTCATGCCAAGGAGAGGAAAGACTCACAGAACATCAGCATCAATGGAATTGAAATATTTTCTTACTTTGTTCTCATTAACTTCCAGGAAATGCCTCATGCCCACTTCAAGTTGTCTTTGTAAATTTTCATCACATAAAAAAAGACTAAAATATCATTCCTTCTCTACCCAGTTACCAGACTGGAAGATCTTGGTAAAATATCTAATCACTATCAAACAGAAGTGAATTATTCCTCAAGTTCTTACAAAAGTAGTTTTCAGATGGGAATTGGGAAACCTTTCATATTGTACAACACTGTTCTTTTCTGTCATTAATGGTTTCAGCAGCAGCATTATGCTTGATGGCCACTCTAACAGAAAAGTCTTAGAAAAGCCCCAAACCTCAACAGAAGGAGAATCCTCACCTTCAGCCCCCTAGGAAAACTGAGGCAGAAAGCAATACTCACTTCTCGTCGGAAAGTTTTGGAGAAGGAACTTTTGGCAGGAGCTTCCTGCGCTGCTGAGCTTCTTCTAGGAGGTGTTCATCTTTAGGGAATATACCAACCATCAGATCCATCGTTGTTTTTATTTTCATATTAGGATCTAGTATGTCAGCTAGAGATTTATCTCTTCCCACAATTTCTCTGGCTAGTTCCTCTGACTTCCAGTCTTCAAAAGTCTTCTCTTTGGCCTTCACGTAGCTGACTGGTGGTGTGGCAGCACTGCTGTCCTTCAAGCTGCTCACAGGTTCTTCAGCTGCTGGAGGATCAGCTGGTTTGGTTCTGGCTTCTGGCTCTGGCTCTACACCTTGCCTGGTGTAAGCACAGAATCGGGAATAGGATTGCTCAGAAGTGCTGAGTGTTTTAATTTGGTCCTTTTCCAAACCACTGGGTAAAGCAGGAGGCTCCATAGTAGTGACAAGACTTTGGCGACTTTCCTTCTCTGCGCTGCTCTCAGAATGGACTATCTTGATGGGAACCATTTTCACCGTAGTGTTGTTGTCAATAACCCTCTCAATTCTGCAAAAGAAGGGAAATTCACGTTCAGAAATGGGAGAAACCAACACCTCAGTCCTTACCTGTAAATCAGAGAGAAGCCTAAATATGGAAGAAGGTAGGTAAGAGATCTAGGTAATGGAATATTCCTTCCTTGCAGTGTATCTCAAACCCCAGAAGTGAGACAGTGCTGCTGAACTGCCTTTTAACCCCTTTACTGCCACACACAGAGAGGAGAACACGCCTCCAGCTCATCCTCCTTGCCTCACACAGATCCAAGAGTGGCCTCAGCTTTTGGCCTGACAGGAGGCCGAGCTGCCTGGGGAGTTTGTGAAGCCTTCATGTCAAGCCCCAGCTCTTCCAAGGGAAGAGACAACGGAGCAGATGGAAGCTTCCTGCAGGCTAGGCCATTGCTGAGCTACAAGAACAACAAATAATCACACATGGAAAACCTGGAAATCATTCAGAACTTAATTATATGGTTTAAAAAAAAATAATCTTGCATTTGTAAAATTTCACACATGATCTAGGAGTTTAACACAGGGCTCCCACAACAGTGTTCTAGTTTTTTACTTACAGAAAACCCCAGTCCCTGAAGAGGATAAGGCACAATTCTAGATACTCCTTTTAAGGGAAGCTTAGAGCAAAAAATTTTCTACTGCATAGTACGTGGACGTTCAGTGAAGCAGGATATTTAAAGAGGAGGCCAGCTTAGATTTTTAAATTGGATAATAATATTTTAAATAACATTACTGAAACATCTGTACTGTATGTAAACCATATAAGAAACTGAAGTCTAGTTCAGTGGTTTTGAGTTTGCAGAAGGTTTAAAATTATTGACATAATGTGGGTTTGGAAGCTCTACAGCATGTAAAGGAACATTGCCTACTAGCTAAAATATCTGGTTTCATCTGGCTGGGTAGCTTGGTGCCTTTCAGATAAATGAGCAAGACATACTACAGCTCTCTTCCTCCAAGATGGGTGGGTCACTTTCCTTAAAAACAAACTTATACTTTATTGTGCTGTGTTCTTCCTTCGTAGGGAGCAGCAAAATCCATTTGACTTCGCATTTTTCAGTGTTCTATTTTGTATTTTAAAGGTGTATTTGCTTCTGAATGTATGCTCAGGCTCCTAATAGGTATTTACTTCCCTCAAGTGATCCGCGGACATGCTTTGGCATACTGATCCAGCTTCAGGGGCAGGTTTCTCAGCCCATGCCTCCCACTCCCACTCAGGCTGTTTTCATTCAAGGCGACTCATTTTGAAGAGCTCATTCCTGTGTCTGTCACTGAGCCCCAGGTCCCTGCCTGCAGACACAGGCTCTCTCCTCCTGGATGCAGCAGAGGAGGCTACAGCCCCTGAACCTTCCTTGTGTTTGTTTTGAAATAAAGCCCACACCTTTTGGACTCCCCCAGACTGTGAAGAGGGATACATATCTAAGTTGGGGGAAATGCATGTGTGTGTGGAACAAGCGAGCTGACAGCAATTCTTTACCTTTAATGCCTGTCATCTGTTCTGAGACTTTAAGTGCATTCCTCTCAGCCTAGTACAAGATTTTCCAGATACTCGAGGCATCATCAAGTCAATTCAGAGCACAGACAGTTCAACACCAGAAATTCTGTTTCTGCAGCTGCTATCCCCCTGGTTTCTGAAGGCTTTCCATTTCTGGAACTGTGGCATGAAGTTTTGATTTGCAGCAATTCTGCTTGTGGCCATTACAGAGCTTTACTCCAACCATCAGCACGGTCACTCCTTGACCCTAGAGTATGTTTACTGGAAATCTACTACTACTCTTTTTCATCTGTGTTATTGCTCAACAGTTGTCTTTGGAAATAGCTGGGTTCTACACACTATCAGTATTTCTCTACACTGTGCTAGTATTACTACAGTCTCCTACCCAAAGTGCTGCAGGAAAGCCTGCACACTCACTTTATCCTGTTGATCAACAAGACACCTTTCTTAAAGAAGAGTAAACAGCTACATGCTGACATCAACACAGTTGCCCAGGGCATGCAGACTGGCACGTCCAAAAGTGCAGATGCAAGGATCCAGTAGAAGTAATAAGGCAAATCTCATTAATTGCACATTAGGAAAAGTCTCCCTGACATATTTTACTTATATGAAATAAGTCTCATGTAGTAAATACCATAAAGAAGGTTCAGAGGCATGTCCCACGTGTCTTTCCCTTCTTGCCATGCCTGTTCTATTGAGTAACATAACTACTGAGGCCAATACATTGCACAAATACGAGCTGTCTGGGCTTAAGAATTTTAAATATTAACAGAAGATTTGCAGGGGAAGTGTATTATCATTAAGGCATGAGCATATAATTAGGCACACCTCAGTGCTCATTTTGACATTAAAGCTTAGTAAAAAGGAAGGACAAACACAGTTTTCTGTGCATCCTGAGTATCTGCTCATAAAGCAATACATTAAGGAAGTCATTCCTGTCATCTACCTTTGCACATAGATGCCAGGGTTCATGTGACATGTTGCACTTTTCATACTAAGCTGTGTCCTTACTTCATATTAAAAACACTGAGGAGTGAAATGCCATTTTTTCCCTCTGGTTACAAGTGGAAAAACATCAAGGTATGTTTAAGAGAAAAGTAATTCATGTTTTCTGTGCCATAAGGCACACTGGAAAACAGCATGACTGAATCTATTCAGCCTTTTATATTACAGCACAGAAAAGCTATTCCAAATACTTTTGCCGAGAGAAGCAACCTCTGCATTCATTCAGCTTGGAGGTTTTGTTTTCATTCTTTAACCATGATTTATAGTGCTGAAGGATTTATGAAAACTAGGGTTCCTGAGCTTCCTGGAAGAGGCTGTTATCCTGTGGGAGAGTAACCTTTTTGGATGCTAGCAGCATCTGACAGACACAGCAATCAATTTATTTCAGTCGGTCTGTCTAAATTGTGAGTTCCTCTAGCCTGGGAAAGGAGTGACACTCTGCCACTGAATCTTCAGCCCATCTCAACATAAACACTAATGTCGACCCCTCTGCAGACTACCTGGAATGCCCTGTTTGATTGTAAAAGCAACATGAAAGCAGTCATGAACTGGCACTGTCCCTGGCTGTTGTGCTTTCGGAACAGATGTTCTCACAAGAGATACATCTTGCTGTCCCACATCTGCTTTGTCCTTACATTCATACGCAGTCTCGGGTGGGGAAATGACAACAAGGAATCTTATGCTTTCACCCAGACTTATGGTGGAAAATCCATTTGAATCCATCCCTTTCATTTTCTACTAATGACCAGCTGTAACATCTGAGCAGCATCAGTCAACTAAAAGAAACCACAGACCAGCTGAAGGATTTAATGGTGCCCATTGGCATTTCAGACAAGTCCTAGGTCTCTTTAGGACATGCTGGGATGGCTTAGGCTTAATGAACCCAAAGGATGTGCTTTTAGTAAATAAGATGAACAGTCAACAGTATGGCTTTCTTTGGCAGAAAGCATCACTAAAGTAACAACGCAGTTCCATCTGGTACCTTGCTGGATTCTCATCCTGTACGGACACGGGAGGTTTATCGGTGAGCTTCTGCGGTGCAAACTGAGGAGATGGGGACCTTGATGTCTCCATGCCAGGTTTTTGAAGATACCGGTACTTGGAAGACAATACAGACTCAGACCTAAGGTGTGTCTTTTCTTCTAAGTGCTGACAAACATTCTCCGTGGATGACACTTGCTGGAGCTGCTGGAGATTAGAGCTCCTCAGTTTTCCATTGAAAGCGGCAGGACTCTGACAGAGAGAGGAGTGACTGGCAAATCCTTCAGAGGAGCTGGGGGATGAGGACGGAAAGGGCTGGCTGGGTGCTGCCAGCAGAGACTCGGAAGAGGTGCTGAGTGACAGCACAGAATTATCTGGTCTCCTGTATTTATCTCTCTTCGGTGGCGGTGGCCTCTGAGGAGCAGGTCCACGCTTCTTGTTCAGCAGGGCCGGGTCTACCCTCTGGTTTTCCTCTGCTTTGCCACGGGGCGGACAGGCGTGGTTACTGTTCCAGGTCTGTGGCTCCGAGCAGGGCAGATGAGGCAGGCTGGGATCCTTGCTCTTCTCGCTCACGTTTTCCTGGGAGTATCGGTAATCACTGGGCAATGTCCCAGACCTCCCCCGACTCCCATGAGGCAGAGCCGTAGGCTCTCGCACGTACAAAGGCCTGACAGATGCCTTCCACTTGTGGCCTAAATTTGGGTCCAGCTGATCCCTTTTCTCCCGTGGGTTCTCCCTCAGGGCCCCTGTGTCAGCTTGCCTAGAGAGAAGAACATGTTGTTAGTGCTGAATTATTTCCTTCAGCATGCACCAATCCAGGCAGCTTGAACACTGAGATCACATCCAACATTTAACACCAACTCCTCCAATCTATAGTAACTGTATGGCACAAAAACCCATCCTCTCACATCCAGGTACACACGATGCACCTAATCTAACCCCATGAGTCAAAGCAGAATGCCAGGCTAAATCAGGGTATGGAGAGCCACAGGATGCGACGCAACCTTCGGGTAACCCAAGGTGCTGCTGTGTGCACAGCGTAGCTAACGGGCAGCACACCCCAGAGCTGATGTATGGGGCACAAGCAAACGTGCAAATGCTGGGAGGAAACAAAACTGTCTCGAGAAGAGGAATCCTAACACTAAAATTTAATTCTTTTCTTGCTTCAGACTCAGTAAAAAAGTGTGGAAAACAAAATTTCTTCTCCACATGCAACATTAGTATCTCAGTGTCACTTTCTGGTATTAATCCAATTTTTGCATAACTGGTGGAAAATGAAATGAGGGCAAAGAAAAAGTTTGTCAAAGCTAAAAAAATGGGGAAAGGGAAATTTAATATTTCCTGAAAAAAAGGGAGAAAAGGAAATTTAGAAAGGGTAGTATTTTCTAGTCAGGCTTATTTTAAACTTGAACTTCTTTTGCCCTGTCAGCACAAATGACAAACAATGGCCAAAAAGGCCTTATCTTAAATAGAAATATTTTTGGGTGTATTCCAATTCTACACTCTCTTTTTCTCTAGCCAGGAAGCAGGCTTTTGCAGCTCCAGATTTGTGCTTTGCCACAAAACGTGTAATTCATTTGTGCTCACCAGATAAAGACAAATTGGGAGAGAAACAGAAGGCAGAGGAAAAAGAAAACAAAACAAAACACAACAAAGGTACCTCTGGAGCCCCAAAGAGGAGACAGGTTTGCACTCTGCTTAAAGGAGGCTGAAGAGACACTGTGAGCTTACAAAAGAAGCTGCAACAGAGAAGTAAAAGGCTTCAGAGAGCTCCTAGTATCATTTATGCTGCCAACAGTGCTGGTCTCTGTATTTTAAAGTGGTTACTGTGTAGAGATGCTCTACCCAAGCTTCCTTTTGAAAGGACTTAGATGTGTGTTCCACTTTCACACCCGTACAATCATATTACATTCAAAAGTATTATTTTTAGTCCTTGGATTTGTGATGTTTTAGCACTTCCAGAAAGAAAGTGCTCAAAAAAAACCCCTGGACATTGCCATTAAACTGCCTGATGTATGGGATTTTTACTAATTATACTTTACACTGATTTTTACATGGAATTTTTCCGTAGTATTGTACATCTAAGAGAGACAGCTTTTTCACAATTTAATTCCTGTGCAGTCACATACACAATCTCTCTCCTGTGATTAGTTAAAATTCAGTTGTAATGGGTAAATTTTCAATCTGACATGAATAAGGAGCTGAATACTGTTCCTACTCAGATCTCTTCATATTGCTCTTAACTAAGAGCAGTTGGTTCAGACAACTTTAAGCCCTCTGACAAACTCAGAGTCGATTCTGGTTTACAAAACAGTATTTACTGACTCCTATTTTACTCTAGATGAAGTACAGTTTTGTTAAGTCAAATGATCCAAGGCCAGAAGGATCAACACTCTTCAGATTTGGTTATGTGGCATCTCTAGAGTCAGCTGGTTTTCCATAGTGAGTTCAATATAAACAGAACAATGCCTGTAAATAGTTCTACTAATTTTAATGGAAATATTTACCAAATGAAGACTGCAGGCTTTGAGTATGAAATACAATGTTTAAATCAGCACTTTTCATTGTCCAGATAACCCATTTAGAGCACAATTTTCTCCTAGTTAACCTGTGGCAAAATATTCTTCAGGCCTCCTCATCCATCTTCACATACATAAGCCACAGCATAAGACACTGGGGTGCATGGAAGAACCAACATCATGGCACAAAATGACATAAATGACATGCACTACCTCAGCCAGTTTGCAAAGTATACATTCCACTTTGCATGCACATCAGGAGTGGAAGCAAGCAGGACAGAGTATACCACCGATCTGACACGTTTACATATCCAAAGCAAGGAACCAACTCTGTTTAATATTATCCTGTCTCAAGCAATGAGTGCTTTAGTAGTCCTGTCACCTTCCAAAGTAGAGTAAAAGGAACTAAAGAATCACAGCACAGAGAAATTTAGAGATGGTACGTTTGCAAATGTGGAGAGAAAATTCAGAGATCACACGCATGCCTTTGTAGAGCTTCCACACAGTTAATCCAACGTTCTGCAGTGCCACAGAAAATGGGTCTGAGGAAAGGTGGCTGCATTCAACACTGAGGCTAGTTTACATTCAGTATGAGTGGGTCCTCATGCAACACATGCTTGTTACATTATTTTGGAGAGATTTGAGCTTACTGTTCAGAAAGGAGGAAAAGAAAGCAAGCTTCAAGCCCCGGGAGAACACAGTGGCAAGAACCTGCAAAGGTGTTACATTATTATCAACATCAAGTAGACCACTAAGATACTTTAAATCTGTCGGTGCTTCAGGTACCAATATGCCCAGAATGCAGCTGTTCCAGAAATGAGGCCCATTGGATTAGTACAAGGATAACTTGTATTAATCCAGCTTGTATAACTTGTACCACTGAAAGGAACTCATCATTTATAGCCAAATATTACAAAGGGAGAGACAGAAAAGTCATCTGAAAACATGACAACTGACTTATTTACCACTTTCCTTCTAAAAAACAGGTTAGTCACCATCAAAAATGTTACAACTCTTGTTATCTTCAAACCCAAAGCACCCCTGTCCCCATGATACAATGCCACAACTATCCAAGTGCAAGAGCCTTCCCTGATACGACCGAAGTGGGAAAGCTCGTGCTGTGTTCCCGATCCCTGGCACACGAGGACATTACAGCTCTGATGGTCAGCTGATTCAGACCATTCACTTCACCTGAACTGGCTTACGCTGTGGATACAAAGGGATCTTCAGAGTAAGGCTGAGTCCAGTACAGGAGTTTACAAGAGCATTTTCTACTACACCTGCTTTTGGTGTTTAGGAATTAATTGGTATTTTGGTATTTAGGAGCCTTCCTACCTATACAGTGGGGCATAGAAACCCCACATCTGCTTCTAAATGAAAGAAGGAACTGCTTCATGACAAAAATCAGTCCTTCATGCTTTAGCGAAGCTCTCATTTAGAAGAGGGCTCAGCTCTCCTGGAGGAGAGACAAGAGGCTGCATGCTTGTTGGCCAGGTGAGCTCGGGAGGAGCTCTGCTCTGTGGCTTGCTCATTCCAAACAATGGCCACAGCCACTCAACACAGTACCAGCACTTTGCACCATGGGGGTGGACGTGTGCATCTCCACAATGGCAAAAAGTATTCTCTACCCAAATGGACAAGCACATCTCTTTGTTTCCTTCGGGTTCTGTTAGCTTTGGGCACACACGCTCACAACTGAAATGTAAAGGTCGAGCAAACACTAAACTGGGGAAAGCAACCAAGTCTTCTTCCCAGTCTGGACACCCCCTGGCCCCCCAGCAAGAACACAATGGGCTATTCCACCAGAGACAGGTCACAGCAATGTAAGCCATTACATGCAAGTTAAACCACGGAGAGCTATATATGCACACAAGTCAACAGGAGCCTGCCGGTGCAGTCAGTGAACGATCACCAACAGGAATCATTCTGTACAGATCCCTATCAGAAGGGTATTTTTGGTTGCCATGAAAAACAACCCCAAACCACTTCCTTCATTTGCCTGACACTCAGGATCTGACTACAACTGGAAAGAGAGATAGAACAATCCAGTGGAATGTCCTATCCCAAGAAATGAAAGCACTTCGATCAACCAAATGGGTCTGATTTTTATCTATCTGATTTAGGATTCTTGAGAAGGCTTCAGGCCAAGCCAAACACTGCCACAAGACATCCAACTAGATAAACTCTGCAAAAATGCATTAGCCAACACTGGAAAAATGCAACATTTGTTTAAGACTCGACCTCTGTTCAGAAGTTTCACCATAAAACATGAGCATGGTTATGTAAGCAACAGCATGTCCTGCACTAATGTACTGGCCAAAGAGAGCAAGTGGAGTGGCTGTTTCTCATTTAGCTTAAATTCCTTCTCAAGCAGTACAAGCTACACTGGAAAAAGGCCTTCATACCTGAGCAAGGCTCCTCCATAAAAGTTCTCACCCTACAATAACAACCCACTCCAAATCTAGGCCAGAGTTTTGCAGTCCCTTTGAACAGATTCAGCTCCCTCTGAAGTAGTCTCCAAGCAAATCATGCATTTCTTTCCCTGTCTAGGGGATAATTTTAGTTACCCAAGCACAGGTGCCTTCTACCATTTCAGGAACTTTAAAAATTCAAAGGCATCAGTTTCCCCAAGAGGTGGCAGCTGGAAGCCCGATGGGATACAGTGGGCTGTTCCAAGTCTCACTGGACACCGGTGTTCAGTCACCTCAACCAAGCCCTAGGGATTATAACTTGGGGCAACACTTCACTTGAATGCAGACATCTTACTTCTGGTAGATATCTGAATCCCTATCTGAGTTCCACATGTTTTTTCTTCCAGAGGATCCAGGACCCCAAAGGTTTTGAAGCCCTCCAATTGGCTTTACCATTGCAATAGCAAGGAGACACTGACACTAGACCACCACAGTTTGGGCATCCAATACAATTATATTACCAGTGGTCCATTTTTTCTGATGAGCACTGTATCTGCTCTCACTACTGAGTCAGTACAGCATGCCCTATCCACCACATAGTGACACATGAAGCATATTCCAAAGATGCCAAGTTCCAAAGAACTTGGACTACAAAATGACTCAGAAATCATTAAAGACAAACGTGAAGAGAAAGGAACCCTCCAGCAACAGCTCATTTAACCACTGTGATGGCTGTACCATAATGGTCACCCCAGGAAGAGGCACAGCACAGAAGTCACCACGAAGAAGTAGAGCTGTTCACTGACTTTGAAGAGACAGCTGATGGCAACTTGCATCCCAGAAGCACGACTGAAGCAAACAGTCATAAAGCCAAAGCTTGTGTTAAGATGAAAAGAATAATAAGTGCTGGATGCTGAGAGAATGCTCTCTTCCACAAAAAATATATAAAAAAGGAGAGAGATGCCCTGATATGCTTCAGTAGACAACTGGATGTACAAAATCAGCTAGATATTTCACAGAGTATACCCCATGGCACATCACCCTTACACTACAACCCATTCATTGTGATGTGAGTCTTGGTGTTCCAGTTCTGTCTCTGAATGCCTGCTAATGTTATCTGCGCCCCGATGGCAGCTATCTGTTTAGTCACTCACACTAAATACTGACAACTAGTTGTTGCACCCAATGTGATAAAACAAAATGTCACTCTAGCTTAACAACCCTTGCATTATCACCTGGCTGTATCACAGAATGAAATATGATAACAAGCGCTGCTCGCCGGTCCGTCGGTCCCACCAGAAGCTCTCTCCTCTTCTGCCTGCATGGTAACACACACAGCAATGGGGTTTCACCTCATATTCTTTCTTTTTCTAAAAATGTTACCTCTCTCCCTGTGAAAATCAGAAATAAATTCAACAGACCCACTCAGCTCTACAGCAAATCAGCAAAAATGTGTTGCTGGATGATACGTGGGATGAAATGTCAGGCATGGGTAACAGCACAATGCATGGGCCCACGATAAAAATCAAATCTCATTAAAATTAAATTTCTTATAACAGCATAGGGGTCTTTATGCAGAAGGAAAGAACCTCCTGGGAAAAGGCAGAGGAAGGTATGTTTTTCTTTCCTTAGTTCAGAAAATAAAAGCCCCTCCTCCATTCTGCTGCACATCAAAAAATCAATGATAAAAGATAATTTTTACAGCTGCATTCTTACTTGCTTTATCTCTTGCAGGGCTGTCCTAGCACACAGGGGACTACCTGCATGGAATTAAAATGACTTCTGCTCACTTAAGTCAACCAGCTAATGTGTTCTGTACTTACACACCGCATTCAATCACCAGAATATCCCAACAGAATAACAAGAGCCATCATATTACACAAATGGCAACCATTGCAGAGACAAAAGACAATACTTTCCAACACTGCTAACGAGGAAATCACAGTCACGTTAAAAAAAGCTTCAAGAAAAATGATTGTTTTGTCAATTTACTAAAAAAGCCCCTACATTCCAGCTGCCACTCCTTCTGAGGTTTATTTTTTTTTACACCTGAGGGTTTTTTTTACCGATACGCTGTTGCTATTTTCTTGTAGCTGTTACTAGCAAATCCAGCTGCTTGCAGCTGAACAAAAATTCAGGAACAGAACAGAAGCTGTAAAATGAAACACTTTGTGAATAACAGCTAGGTCACCTGGGTTCCTCAGGCAAGCACCAGAATGAACACGTAGCTCATCTCTAAAGCAAAAAAAAACCCCAAAAAAGTCCTAAAGCAGTTCTTTCAATTAATTAGCATGCATATGCACACATTTCAATAGCCATCTTTTCACTCAGAGCCGCACTCACCACTTGCTTCCAATAGTCACATCCAATTCTCTGACACTCCCAGCTACTCTCTCCTGCTGCTGGGGAGAAGGTCTTCGTGCGAGCCTCTACTCACAGCAACAGCCTTGCCAGGAAACAGACAAGATGAAAAACCTCTCGCACCACCCCTAGCCGAGAGGAACCCCGAGCCTGGCACCCCGAGCCACAACAACGGCACTGCAGCCCTGTCCAGAAAACAAATATTTTTGAAAGGCACTGCCTTCTAATTCCAGTGTGCACGATGCCAACTGGGAAAACAAAAGCTGCTAAAAACAGCGCGCGTGTGCGAGCACATGCACACAAAGCATCTTAGCTGGAATTAACTCACGTTTTCCCCCTATTCTCCCAAGCCACCAGTGAACAGAGAAGTCAATTATGCTAAGCAGGATTCAATTCTGTACCGAGCATTGCATCGTTCCTAATTTTCTACCGTCACTTCTGCTGATAGGGACAGAAGATGCAGCCTGCACTCAAAGACCTGGAGAACAAAAGAAATACTCTAAGAATTAAAACTGCAAATTTCTGTTCGGAGCTGACAGGGAAAGGTAATTAAGGCGTGCACCTCTAGCTGCTTCTCTCAGGTTGTAAGAGCAAAGACAAGACAATCTTACCGGGATTTACAGCTGTTTACCCATATTCACTGCGGACGTGAGCTTTGCATCCTTACAAATGTGCCAGCCAGTTTGAAAGCCTCGCAGAACTGAATCTGTCTCAACCTCTGCGTCTCATTTACTGTAACACAGAGGATTTTCAAAGCCATGCCTCACAACAGCTGGCTTGTTTTTGCTTGCTTCCTATGATTGACAAGTTCATACAAGCTCCGTCAACTTTAACCTTGATAAGTGAAGGCTTGGTCTGTATTGTATGTTACATCATCAGAAACTTCTGACCTCAGGGAAAAGATCTCAGAGACTTCAAAGCTTTCCCCTTCCCCCACCCCCACCCCCTGGATTTGGTTATTAAAGAAAAAGATTTTAAAAGTCCTTTAATTTTTTAAGGGTTTTTCCTTTCATTTGTGAAAATCACGATCCATGTTCCAGCAATGACAGTTCTGCGAGGTTTAAATATTGAAGATTATTTAAACAGATCAGTGTGTTACTAGGTCCAAATAAGCAAGGCTTTAATTTTAGAGCAGAGTCTTCCTCAGCAGCCCTCCAGCTTGAATTTTTTTGCCGGCGTTGTATGCAGAGGCGCTCTCTCTTGCAGGAGATTCTGCAGGGAAAGAACTAAATGCTTTCATGCTGCATGAGCAAATTACCACCCCCACGCTCCATCTTTAGAAACCAAAGGCATCGTGGCCTTCATCAGAAAAAAAGCTCCAGCTCCTTTCAATTTTTCTACAAGAATGCATTAAAGCCTTGGTAGAGGAAGCGTGGGTATGGCTTGGCTATGTAGTAACAGATCATTTTAAAGATGACCACTTTGAGAGGAAGATGTTATTTCAGCTGCACATAAAACTCACAGACAATGGTTAGGTATTGTGATACAGCACTGATAACCTCCCCTAAAATTTTCCTGTCTCCTCTGTAATTTTTCTATCTTCCAAAGCAGTCTATTTGATTTCAGGAGAGAGAGAGAGAGTGACTTCAAGACAACTCCTCCATTTACATAACACAACACAACTGGTTAACAGACTGGAGCAAGTCTGGCTGGCCCATGCAGAGAAATGGAAGCTGCAGCTGTCACGTTACTTTTTAGCACAAAACTTCCCTCAAATTTACTGGCGTAAACAGTCTCCTGTGTGACAGCAAATCAAAATCCACGTTGCCTCGGGGCTTATAGCAGAAGGTGAACGTTTCACAGGCTAGCTTTTAGTACCAGAACACCATAAAGCCTCTCCATATGTTAGAAATACAGGAACTGCTGCGCTGAGGAGACAAATCAGCTGTCTATTTCCAAAGATGCTTTTCATCAACTAAGTTAGGGGAAAGTAAAATCTACAGTACATCAGCATATGATGCTTTTATGAGTATAACCACTGGAGACTCTATCTAATATTATCTCTAATCTCTCTGCTCAGCTGTTATTAAAATAGCCACAAGAAGATGGCTGGATTTCAAGCGATGAAATAAATACTTGGTCTTTAGACAGTTTTCATTCTAATCCCCTTTCTAGGGAAAGCAGTAAAAACAGAGCACCAAAATGAACTGTTACAAATTTATCTCTGTTTCTGTCTCCACAAACTTAATTTTGTGTGCTGTTCCTTTCACCCACCCCCAGTTTCAGTACCTTCAGAATTATCTAGGACTTCTGTGATTCTCTCAGCATCTCACGCTTGATAACACTATCTTTGGGGGCACAGGAGGAAACTTTCCATAAGAAGAAACTACTCTCTGACACCTCTTCTTTATCAGACCACGGTGGCCTTGCATGCCCCTAGCTGTCACTGCATGCACAGTGGAGAACAGATGTGCCAACAGCAATTAGGCAAAAGGAACTTCACTCGGTAGCAAGAAGCTGGAAGTAGAAAAAAGGGGGTGTGTGGGGTGGGGGTAGCTACCCTCAAGTTTAGAAACAGGGATTCAGAGTTCACCTGGCAAAGGGAGAGGGAGAAGCCATGCTTTCAAGGGTGTGGGGAACGAGCAAATTGGATGGGGGAGAAACAGGGCTACATTATTGTAGCTTACTGTATACCAAGCTGAGGCTTTGGAGACAGTCCAGCACCCATTTGATGAGATCCAGCAGCTGCTGGTGAGCCAGAGCAGAGCATCACACCGACCTGCAGGATGTGCACCTGACAGCCACTGGGCTGAACACCCCTACACGAGTGGGGAATGGCAAGGTAACGGGAGGAGACTGCAAGGCTGAGCACACAAATTTAGCCACGGCCAACCCTAGATTCCAAAAGAATGCATTAGGGATGCTCTTGAAGAGCCATGCATCTCTCAGCTCAAGCAGCTGTTTTAAAAGGGGTAACAGGAGGAAGAAAAAGACTACAAGTGGGACAATTTATCATTCAACTCCTGCCTTGATCCTAAGGTATGAGAAGAATCTGGTTCAAAACTTTGCTACTTGAAGAGCTACCCTGTGCCAGTGGCCATATGTATTTAGATTAATCATTCCTGAAAGATCAAGAATCCATACTGTGGTATTTAATTTTGAAAAGGGCATTTCCATACATGAGAGGAATACTTTGAAAAGGAACAAGCCAGATGGTATAATGCTGAGAGATAACATGCAACAGAAGATACAATACATGAAACTCAGAGGAAATGCATAACACCTACCAAAAACCACAGAAATAACCCTTGTCTCCTCCCTCTCTCCAACCCCTCTGAAGGCTGGATTAAACTGTAATTAAAAGGACAACCACCAGAGAACTAAAGTCTGACCCAAAGAAAGGAATATTGAGATCTATTCCAGCAAAACAGAAGATGTATAAACACAATAATGTAGTAAAAGAAAAAAAAAGCAGAGGTACAAATTCTTAAATACAAACAAACCCAGCAAGAAGAAAAGGTGCTTTTCAAACACAAGTATCTGCCAGACAGGGCCAAAAGTACAATAGTAAAAATACAAAGAAAATGAGGCCATAGCAAAGATTGTCATGGACTCCCCTTCACATTGTGGGCAAAGAACAGCCTGTGTGGGAATTACTCTCAGATGCTGTCCACCAGTGAGTGAGTAATCATGAGTTACCTGGACTATGTGATAATTACCTGAAACTCCTGGAAGACACTGCTGAAATAATAGCTGTGATGCACAGCTACCTGCTCCCCTGATACTGGGGCAACTGCTTGTGCAAAATAATGTGTGCAAGGTTTGGGGAGGAAAGGTGTGAGTGTGTTGAAGAAAGAGAAGGAGAGAAAGAAAGCAAGAGTAAAAAAGAAGTAAAGATTTCATTATGAATCTGGAGAACTTCAGAACCATAAACCTAACACCTAAATTAAGCAAAGAGATATCTACAATGATATCACTGGTAAAAAAAAGTGGGCTGGCAGATGCCTTACTAATCCATTTCTCATGATAAAGGGAAACTCTGCACCCATTTTTAAAAAGGGTAGAAAGGAGGAACCTGGGAACTACTGCCCTGTCAACCTCACCTCTGCCTGGGAAGATCATGGAACAGCTCCTCTTAGAAGCTGTGCTAAGGCACATGGAGGACGGGGAGGTGATCTGAGACACCCAGCATGGCTTCACCAAGGGCAAGTCCTGAGTGACCAACCTAGTGGCCTTCTGTGATGGAGTGACTGCATCAGTGGACATGGGAAGAGCTATGGATGCTAGTTCTGCAAGGCCTTTGGCATGGTCCACCACAACATCCATCTCTCTAAATTACAAGAGATGGATCTGATGGGTGACCCGTGGATAAGGAATTGGTTGGATGTAATGACCTGATGTCCAGATGAAGATCAGCAACAAGAGGTGTCCCTCAGGGGGTCCATACCGGGACCTATTTAGTATCTTCATCAATGACACAGTGGAACTGAGTGCACTCAGCAAGTCTGCAGATGACACCAAGCTGAGCAGTGAAGCTGATAAGCCAGAGGGACAGGATGCATCGTGAGGGACAGCTAAGACCCTGTGAGGATGCACATTGGCTCTTCTGCATTTCCTCCAGATGACAACAAGTAGCTGCACACAGAACTTGTTGGAAAGGGCAAACTGCAATTTTTTAGATTTTTTTTTAATTTCTAACTTCATGCAAGTCATTTTGGCATGTAAATTCATTACTGCTAGGAATTCAGATATCTGAAGCACTACTTCAAGCAAACTGCTATGTTCTGGCTACATGTTTTCTTCTCCCTTTAACTGAGTAATTTATCTTCCTCAAAAAAGAGGGCTTTAACCTTTAATAGTCCTTATTACAACTTAAACTGATCTTAAAAAGAGAACACTTCACTTGATCTTGAATAAAGTGAATGTAGAAGCTGTTAGTACACTGCACATTAAAGTCATGCATATTTATAATTTATTTTCTACAAAATACTACTTGTTAGGTTATTCTACACCTAGGAAACTGATAGGAAATATTTCTTGCCTTTAGAAGAATTTCTGTGAAAAATTACAACAGCTGCAGTGAAGAATAAACCAGAGAACTCAGATCTTTTTCACACCATAGAACACTGAAGCTTGTTAATACACGCACAAAATGTTTGCCAAAGTCATTTCTGACTGATTTGTGAAGAAGCAGTTACACAGGATCATACTACTTCTTCCTCAAAAGGAAAAGGGAAGAGGATGAAAATATTTAGATGTGTAGCCCCAACCCCTTTAAGAGGTCACAAAACAGAAGAAGCTCAGAGAGGTAACTACCAAAACATGGATGTGTGTTTTCTGTCTGCATGGGTGCATACACATGAGCACACACACAAACATCCACACATGCTCGAGATACAGGAACACATGTATAAATGGAGTATTGCCTCCATTCACAAGACACAGCATTATTCACATTCCTGTGTCACTGAAGGGTCTCCTTCTTCCTTGGACAATAATTTGCTGTGGTACCTGCTGGTGAGCATGGAGGCCAGATGTTCACCAGCTCTTGAAAAATCAGATTCCTCATGCAGTTTCAAATCGTGAACTTGGGACCCTCCATAGATTCCTGTTTCTGGCTTGTCTGGACACTTAGGTCAAATTAGGCACCAAGAAATGACTTTTACTTTGGTTTTGTATGGTCAAGGCTGTTGCTCTGTTCTTCCAAGAGCTCAGGTGGGAGCAACTAAGGCCTGAAAGAACTAGAAGAAACATCTCACAGTGTTTAATTAGAGTTGAGTCATGCTGTGGTCCTATACTTGGCATGCACATTCTCTTGTATTTGACATCTATTAGATGTTGAAAGATTTCTGCAACCTGTGATCTCATAAATCCTTCTTCACTTTTTGAAGTGATGTAATTTTCATAGACATTGCAGAAACAAATTAATAGAGATGCAAGACAAATGTTCCTAGAAAGCAGATAAAGCTGTGAACATCTCTAGTAGATGGCAATTTAAGAATTAGAACCTAAAGCACTATTCTTTTGATGCAGATTGACTTTTTATGTGTGTTGTGTCATCCTGCAGGGAGCCACAGAGCACAGGGCAGAACCCACATTTCCACCTTTAACCTTCTGAAGGGCTGTGTTGGTTTAGAAATTGCAGAGACTTCCATAAGGAAGTTAATTCTATAACCAGTACACCCCATTTAACAAATACACAAAGAGAGACATGTTTAAAGCAGGACAGACTTTGTAAAGCTGTAAAAAGCTTTAGTAATTCATCTGAAATGGAAAGAGCAGTGTCATTAAAACTAAAAAAGCATCATTTTTTGTTTTAGAGATCAGCAGGCTCAGGTAATACTTTCAAACAGTCCTGAAGTTAAGAATGTACTTAAGAATCACATCAGCCTCAGTGTAAAAATACTCAGCTCATGTCAGATGGCTCTTTGCAAATCTGTATGTTCATAACAAGAGTGGTTTGGTTCTTGCATGAAAGGTGACAACAGCTATGGACCAATATGTTCTCTCCCTTTAAAAGCAAAGCTCTTCAATACTGCAATTCCAAAGTCTATGTTGTAGCTTCTCTAAAAAGATGAAACAACCCGAATTCATTGGAAGCACTCGGTAATCTCAGAGGGGAAAAATACAGCCCAGAGATGAAAGGAGTTCACAGATTATCTTCATGAACTTAAAATACCCCCAACTTTTGGAAACTATGTTAATTTAGGTTTTGCAACTGTGTGCTAAAAAAAAACACTGTAGCAAAATGATCTAGCAGCAAAAAAACCCAGGAGAGAACAAACTGCTTATCATGCACTTTACCATTTGCTGTTACAATACTTCAACCTTATTCATTTTAGATTCAATGCATTAAAAAATTAATATTTCTCCTGAAAATAATCAGGGAAGCCTCAATGGTAAACATTCAAAGTTTATTTAAAACCCAATTATTTTTTTTTTCCCACAAAACACCTGGAGGGGAGGAAGGCCACAGGCACCCTGTAGTGTTGGACACTCTGTAACCCAAAGAAGGCACCCTTAGACTCCAGATCTGAGTCCTACTGTGGGTCCCTGGACATCTAACCTGCACAGATGCTGAAGGGCTGCTCCTGTGTCCAGTGTGGTCACCCTGGCTTTGGTAGCACAAAGGCAACTGGATTGGACAGGCCTTGGTAGCATAAAATAAGGCTCATCAGCAATAGAATCCAAATTTTCAGAGAAAGTATTAAATGTAACCACAAGCCTCTAGGTTTGGCTAATATTCATGGTCTAGAATATACTAGGGATTAAGTAGATTTGCTAGTTGTTTGCAGATTGCTAGCTTTTAAAAGTAGGAAACTAAATGCCTTTAGGGCAGCTCAAAAATCATAAAATCAATACATGTTGTGATGACTCCCAGTTCCTTTTGAGCTCAAGAATGCCTTGTTAAAAATCAGCACATGGAAACACATATTCTTTCCCCTAGGACAGCCGTTCATCATCATGCAGGGGTAGGTCACAACACAGGAATTAAATGCCCAGCTATAAGATTTTATTTAGGTAGGTTTTTGGAATATGGAAGACCTATAAGCTCAACACGAGTGATAAGGAAAAGATGGAAAAGGGATAATTTGACAAACTCTCCTTGTAATGTGGTAAAATAGCCAAATACTGTATCAGAAATAATATGTCAAAACATGCTTGGGGTGGTGGGGGAGGAAAAACGTTATTGCAGCTGGTGCCCAGTCACATGATTTTCATGGATTCCATGATTATAAAGCAAGAATTGTGCTGCACAAACACTGCGAAAATGCTGGCGTAGGAGTATTATTCAGATGCTTTTGTGACTGGGGTTCAGCACTGGTGGATGGAAATCATTTTACTCGTCCAGAGATGCTGTCTGCCTACAGAAGCACGTCTGCTTGTGCTGCTGCCTCCCCCTCTCCATCCCAGCCCCATCTCCCCTCCACACGCCTGCGCACACGTGAGCACCCTCACAGGCTATTCATCCTGAAATCTCTATGGCAAGTACAAAGGGCTACAAAGAAAAATAGCAGATGGTCTCTTCAGCTCAGCCACAAGCAATGCAAAAGAAGCCATATAGAGCCACAAAGAAATACTAATTTTTTTACAAGTGTTTGTGGTCACTCCTAGAGTACGTTTGTTAGGAGTTGGTAATTTTCTCTCCCTTTGTGAGATTAATACCACTTACAGGATGAACAAAAGCCTGTAGAAGTTATTCTTCTTACACAGGTCTTTCTCCTGCTACAAACCCCAGAGCTATCAAGCCTGGTGATATCAGTGTGTGCACAACCTCAGTTCAGCTGCCACACGCCGCAGAATCCGAGATCACTCCAATCACTGCTTACATTACAATGGCTCCGGCAAACTCAGGGCCAAGGAAGAAGGCACCCCCCTTTATAGCAGGACATTAAAGGATTTTAACTGCACTGCCAATATAACCACACATTTGTAAGGGGTCTGAAAATAGTGTATAGTTTAATTAAAACGTGAATTAACAGATAAAAGCAGAGCTGTTCAAAGGGGAAAGCAGCTTTTGGTGGCTTCTGTTCATGTACTGCATTCTGTAATGCACAACTAGAGAAAAGGCCAATTTACTGTGTTCCAGTAGCATGCTGACTTTGCCAAGGGTAATACTGGAAAACTCTTTTGGGAAACCTCATACATTCCCCACTCCTCCCTCTCCACCCCCCAAAAAAAACCCCAACAAAACAAAACACCAAAAACACAACCAACCCTGTAACTGATAAATATGAAGGATATCTGAATCATTTCATGTACACAAATAAGAATCATCTGGCTCTAGACAAACTTTAATCCACTCAACACTTGGCAAATTTTTCACGCTCATTCTAGAGTCCCCATAAATTTCAGTCCCAATATTAATTCTGTCATGAACATTGAAGTATGTGGGGAGAAGGAAGGAAACAAGGGGAAAAAGGCATCACAAAAGAACAGAAAAACTTGCACTTTGGGTCAGGAAAAAAACCAGATCAGAGTTGTCATAAGAAAGCTCTTAAAGGCAGAAATTAAGAAATACTTACCTTACAATGCAGTTCCTTTCACCCAGCTGATTAACTTTAGATAAAATACGCTCCCCATCTTCCTTTAAATCCTCTGCTTGTCTCCTCACTTCAACTGAGACTTCCTAAAAGTGGTTTACAGCACAAGTAAGACACCAAGTCATCATGTTTCAGACTCCTGAAAGATCTATCATTATGGAACCTCTTATTTGTGGGTTTGCTGTTTGAATATCCATGAAGTCAACAGCATAGCATGCCTGAAGCTTGTTTGGTTTGAAGTGGCAGAGTATGCTGGGTGACCTCTTGTGCAGCACAACTGACCTGGATGCGCTCTCCTTTGCTTTATATAAAACGTTCACAACTTCCATTGGGCAAAGACAAAAAAAACACCCAAACCAAAACAAATGCAGCAAAGAAGTTACAGAAGAGTTGCTCACATTTTACAAGAGGCAAGTACACACCAGCTTTTTGAGTCCTTGAGCTTTAGTTCCTCAGTAACACGCACACCACCGCTGTTCCAGAATTGTATTATCTCCCTATCTTCAAACCACCCCACCCAGAGCAGAGCTTTGCATTACAAACACTGAACCTGCAGGAAATTTAATTGCACATTAGCACGGGAATCATCTGAATCATAGATGCGAAACAACAGCTTTATTTACTGCAATCTCTTGTAAGCATCTTCACTGCACTTATCACCATATTTTCCAGGTGCCTAAACAGGTGTCTGCTTTTTGCCCCAGGAGGCCTATACTGAACTTAAAGAGGGTGACTAATAAACCAGAAATGCATACATGGAATAGATTATATGATGATTTTTCTGCTGGGTAGGCAATTATTTAATAATTTAGTTAATTTAATTTTCAAAATAACTTCCAGGTGAGTATTTCCAGTGCTTGGAATCTCTACCCTAAGTAAATTATCCGCATAGTTAAGTCTGCACATAAGAGTTCAAAAATAACTTTTGCAAAACTTAGAGCCACAAAAAAATTAGAGAGTCTGTAACTTTTAGAGATATTCCGTTTCTTTTTTTCTTTGTGCAGCAGGAAGGCTATGAT
>VWZY01011632.1:1066610-1083573 GCA_013399075.1 Chloroceryle aenea | reverse complement strand
AGGAGAGATATTTCAGATTAAGCTGTATCCAAAAGGTCAAAGACAACTGAAAGAACTGACACAAACACAATTCAACTTCCTTTTCAAGATAATCTGTGTATCCTTGAGTGCACATACACCCACAACTACAAGAAAATCTTTTATTGGACTATGAGAAGTAGTGTAGTTCATGTGTTTTGGATGCACACACTCCACTGTGGACACCGACTGCCTTTTGAGATCCACGTGTTGGGGATGTTTGCGTTTGGCTGGCTTGCAGACATGCAGGAGATGCTACCTACACTCATTAACATGCTCCCAACACCCTCACAAATTCCATCTTTGAAATTTTGCCATCTCATCAAAGCACTGAGCCAGTTCCTGATGTAGGAGGTGTGGAAATAACACGACACACACCATGAACTAATTCTGGCCATGCAGACCCTCTAGCCAGGCGTTTGCGAACACAGCCTGTGAGGGGCCAGGGTCCTCACTGCTGCTTTGGTGACTTAAGCACCACCACCATGCTGGCATCAGATAAGAGGAGGACAGTGATGAATCAGAGCCTGTAGCACATCAGCTCACTTTCTGTACAGAAAATGCCCATGTGCTGATGGTATCTTCTTTCTTGAGATAAAAGGCAGTCTCTGGCTCTGCCTGCACTTGCACCAGTGGACCATTTCCTTCATCCATCCATCAATCAATCACTGCATATATATAAATTCAGAATATGAAAAGAGAATAAATAGAAACATACGAACTATATTTATCAGTTGAAGGTGTCTGAGGACTTGTGGCCTCAAACCCACAAATAATAGGAATAGAAGCCTTTCCAAATACCAGTGCTTTGGCTGGCAGCAACTACAGTCAACCCTGTACTTTCCAGCACCTTGTCACAATGTCTGGAGGTCCTAAATTATTCCCTACAACCAACATAAGGCTGACTCATTTCAGTGATGTTCTTTTTCAATAAGTTCATGCATCACCAGTACCCTGGTTTTGAGATGTAACCAGACTTGGTTCCAATGTTATTTGGAGTTACAAAGAATGTATTTTAAAAATAAAATTCTCATTGCACTTGTGAACCATTAGTTTTTATAATGCCAGTTATGTTTGTAAATGTTCTTCAGGTTTTATTACTAACAGTTGAAAAACAGTCATTGCCTAGTCAAACCAGGGGTTCCCACACTGCATTTTGGAAGAAGAATATTTACAGCTGTAGATCCTACTCCTTTTCGGGAGCTACCCATTAAAAGCAATAGGGTTTCATTCCTGACCATAGGTTTTCCAACGCCTATTGGCTCTTTCCATCCAACAGGCCTCCTTCTCCAGAGTTAAACTTCATATTGTGTAATTATAGGCAATGTAGACTAATGCTGTATATTCAAAACACACTGGCACAGAAAAGTTAGTTGAGTAAAAAGTCAATTAGATACAAACCAAATCAATAAAGTCCCGCATTAAAAGCAGCTGTTTGACCAGTTTTATGTAGCACTATTGATTCCCTGTGGTTTCAGCATTAGTCCTCATTTGCAATTTTCTCAAAGCAAAAGCTTGCACTCCCTTGCTGACTGAATGGACCAGTCAGCCTGGTTGTATTAGTTGGTACTAGGGGTACATGATTGATTTCCGCTGCCAGCTCACATCTCTCAGGTTGGAGGACTGAAGCGTTTTTGTGTTTCACTCTTGACAACAATGGAAATACCCAGATGCTTCCCCCTGCCCCGTCTCTGAAAAGCTACAGGCGTGAGCGTGGGTATCTTTTCTCCTTTTGTAGCCACCTGAGCAAAAGCAGGAGCCCTGGGAAAGATATGGTGTGAATTCATTGGCAAGCATGGAGGAGCATGTGAGAGACAGCAAAACCCCCAAGCCTTCTTAGTCACCCCATGGGAAAGCCGGTGGGTGAATCCTGGTGGTTTTGTGACTTTGCTGTTTCTCCTTCTGATGGCTGTAGTACAAGAGGGAGAACCTGTTTCATGAGGCTGACTTAAGGGTGAAGGGAACCACATGTGAACAAAGGTGGGAGAGAAAGCATGCAGAGAAATGACAGAAGAGTGATGCCAGACACTGGGGGACCTGCCTGTTGGTTGAAACTCAAACCTTCTGAAAAGCAAAGTTTTCTCATGTGTAGGTGTTTCACTCAAGTCTCTGGTAAAACAGATTTGGACAAGGCAAGCAGATGCCCAAATGAAAATACAGCTCATCCACCTATCTCACTATTCTATTAGAAACAAAAGGAGCTTCTAAGCAGGGCCTTAGGACCCTTCACTTCAGCTAACTCCACGGAGTGCCACCCCACCTTACTCACACTGACCCTGAATGATATACACATGCACAGGTTTCTTTCTTTCCTTTCACACTCTTCTAGCACTTCTACCTATTCAGTGCTTGTCTCCAATACCAGTCACTAGTTAACCACACTCCAGAGGTCTCTAGAAACCAATTTTGAGGCCATTTTTCCTGTGAAACCCAAGAAACAATGAATTTTGAAGGCTGTAAAAACCTGGTTTCTTAGGTACTTAACAAGATCCTTATCATGATCTCTATCACAAACTCTCAAATTCAAGTCTTTCCATTCACATGAAAGTCTCTGAGCTACCTTCCCTGGAATCCCTCAGACAGTTTATTTTAATGATTCTGGTGAGAGACGTTGCCCATTCTGATCAGGATCTCAAACTCTGCAGTTTCTCTCAAGGATGCTCAAATATCCCTCCTGAGGGAACTGCACTCCTGCATGCCCAAGTTTCCTCCAATTAACCAGGCTGACTGTTGGTCATATATGGAAATATCCCAAGGAAAGAAACCAAATATTCCCTTTTGTGCAAGCTGGATCAGATTTCATCATGATCCTTTCAGAAATTCCTGTACTTCAGCTCCTAATCTAGCCCCTCTAAGCAGATGGACCCAGAGAGCTGAGCACAACTGCCCTGACAAAAGCACAGACCCACCAGACCACACCACAATGTTCTAGAGGCAAAAAATGTGTTTATTTTTACCAAGTCCTAGAGTAATTTTCATGCTTAATGATAACAGGCTGAGCCAATTTGCCTAAGACTTGACAGTCAGCTCCAATAATTCAACCTTAATTAAACCTGAACGCATGTCAGTTCAGCTCGTCCCTTCACAGGAAATCTGACATTTGCAATGATTCATGTTTCAGCCATGCTATGGGAAGGCTGGATCACATCTGCCATTCTCCACCATGCAGAGCGCTACCCCTTTTCAGCATGCCAACTTTGTTTATTTTCTAACCAAACACTCTGGACTTCTTCCATTGAGAGGTTTTCTTAAATGAGCAGACAGTGAGACATGTCTTGATCTCACAGGATGAATGATGACTGAGTGGGAGAGACAGGGAAGAAAAGGCTGAAAGTGCTTTAACAAGAAAAATAACAACAACCTGGGATTAGTAATTCTTGCCTCCCTGATCAACTAATTTGTAATGTGGAGTGTTGCAAAATTATAACCTCCTTGTGTCCTGGGCTACATGCTGTTCCAATTTAACCTGGTAAAGATGAAAACTTTGAACAAGTTTTAAAAGCACAGAGAGCTTTAGCTACTACTGCTGTAAATCTGTAGAAACAAGAGTTGAAGTTTAAGGGAAACTCCAAAGTCAATACAGTTGGATTTGCTGCAAATAAAAAGAAGTGTATTTCAGAAGGAGTTACCTGAACCTGAAAGACCATCACCATGGATCCAATATGAAACATCAGTGAATTCAAAATCTGTGGTTGGAATTAACACGCCCTGCCCATCCCCATGGCTGCACAGGGTGACATGTTTGCCAGTGTGTAACTACACAGCATTGCAGGCAAACTACAATACAGAAAGTCCCAGACACAAATGAAACCTTTCTGTTACAGGAATTTGCTTTCAAGCTGATTAAGAGTAGCTCAAGTGCAAGGGATTAAACATGTAAAGGCTGCTTTGAGAACTCCAATAAGCAGTTACTGTGTTATACAAACAGTACTTAGGGCAACAGTAGTTCCAGCCCTGCCTCCTGCTCTTTGCAAGCTGCTGGTTGCTGCTGAAAGGCGACTGTCAACACACGTACAATGTGATTGGAAATAATCTAATCTTGCCTGCATGCCTTTCCTTTGTCTCTTGAAAAAAAAGAAAAGCGGAGTCATTGAGAAGTCTTTCTGCATTCTCCCTCATTGTATTCAAACAGCACGGGTGACGGGGTGATGTGAGAAAGAAATTCCTCTCCTACATCCATCAATGACATCTTTACCGATGGCAATTTCCCAAGAAACACAACAACCACCATCTGCAGCCTATCCATCCACCCCGTACACAGCCCTGAAAACAGACAGAGGCCAGGCTGGCTATGATGAACCCCGCTCCATATTATAATTCCAGCAAGAAATGCTGCAAAAGCATCGCCACAGGAATTACAAGGACTTATGTGGCAAGAAGCTGAGTATTTCAGAGCTGGTTGTCGAGTCCCAGAGATGAGTTTTGAACCATCATCATGGGGAAGGAGTAGAGAAGAGTGTAATTTTACAGCAGTATGTCAAAACAAAGAAACAGCTAAAGGAACGTAATCAATGAACTTCAGTAATTTTTTTTTAACTGAACTCCTAGAGTGCTGCACAATGTATTGTGGATACACAACATATATAAGCACAAGAGAGAATGAAATGTTTTTGCATTGGCAATGGTTAGCACTGACACCAGCAGAGTACTTGCAGGTGAAAACCAGTATCCCAGTGCTAATTCTTTATCCCTAGCTGGCTTTTGCTTTTCTACAGATGGTTTTTTCATTGCATTTTAGGAGAGTAGCACTATTTAAGACATCAGAGAATTAGCTTGATCTGCAAAGGTATGGCAAGCACAGCTACAACACAGAAGCTACCCAACATGAGTTCCCCACCTATTTTAATGCAAATCAGCTTAAGATAAGAAATAAAGACTGGGCACATATAACTCCTGTCTGGAAGATTCCATGGTGCGCAACATGAGCCATTTTTAAATGCCAAATTCCCGCTGCGACGGCAGCAAAGTGCACACGTGAGGTTGTGTCAGCACGACGCTCTCCTGCGAGAGGGGCTCCTCAAAACATCACCGGCCTCTGGAGGATTCCCCACCAGTACCGCAGGGCTTTCTCCCAGGGAAAGGCAGCCGAGCCCCAGCACGAGGCCTCGTGCCTGGCTCTGAAGCGGGGCTGCCGAGCGCAGCCGCCCGCGTGCCGGGCCGCGGGTCTTTGTTCACGGGGTGTCTCCCCCAGCCCGTCCCTGTGACCCAGCGCCGCCCCCGCTTTCCGTGGGAAGCTCCTTCTGCCACCGGGTTGGGATTCAGTCCCTCTCGCTCAGTTCATTTGTACGGAGCTGTCTGTCAAGTCAAATCGTCTTGCTGCAATCTGAAACACCCTCCGAACAGCTGCCACTATCAATTACTCTCCCAGACAGCCCTGACTATCAGGAAGAGAACCGGAGCGAGCACTTGCCAGTTTTAATAAACTGTGTTGCCCGAGTCATTTAACCTGCTAGATTGCTGTATGCTGGGGCCGTAACAAGCCTTCAGCTTTTCAACCCAGAAGAAAGCAACAGTGGCAAAAAGCTGTCAGCTTGGTCCTCAGCATTAACTTCCAAGGGTATCTCCTTCCTCCCCCTCCTTTCTGAAGCACCTAGGTTTAAAAGTAAAATATCTTCAAGTCATTTTCATAATGTCATGACAAGGAAAGGATCTCACATTTCTAACACAAAGCCAGCAGCTTCCAAGAGTGATGGGTTGACGTGCTCCACAATTTTCATGTTAGAAGGAACCTGAGCAGAGAAAGCTCCCTTCTCCTCTTACACCTGCGTGGACATGTCCCGTGGGCACTCCCCAGCACTGGCTCTGTCCATGTACATTGGTCACCACAACCCCAGTGATGCTGATGCAGCTGATGGCTTCAGGATGCCCTGACCACCTCCAGGGCTCTGCACCCACACTCCAGCTTGTCCCTTCCACTCTCAGTACAGTTACAGTTTCCCACCTACTTGAAAACTCAAGCACACCAAATTTACATTTACTCCAGAGAGATTTCCTACAGAAACATTTCTTTAAAATTAAAACACTTCCATCCAGATCAGTGGTTTTGCTCTGTGGCTCATGCATATACCAAGATGTCTGTGAATGTTAATCAAAAAGAAAGGTCCATTGTCACTAGGATTTATTTGCCGTATAGGAATCTTCACTTCCACTAGAAAGCTTATCAAAAAGAAGACTCAGAACCACTATGCTAAATGTTTTCCTTAGCCAGCTACATAGATAAGAGCCTTTGTTGGAAAAGCTTGCAGAGCAGAAAGATTTCACCCCCTCCCCTAGAAACTGAGAGCGACAGCACTGAGACCTATGGACTTGATGCTGATTTGCTGCTTTATGCTTCTTTAATGGGATGTTTTATTCCTAGAGATTTGGGAGCTTTCCATGCTCTATCCAGGCATGTTAGCTGTAAGCATGCATGATGACACTCCAAAGCTGCAGGAGCTGAATGAAAATGGGTGCCAGACACAAGGATTGGGGCCAGAGCATAAAGAAGGAGGATCGCCATTCAAATCCCCCCAAAGTAAGTCACACTGCGTTTTCCTAGCAATGCTGCTGCTGGCAGCATTTCAATGCAAAGCTGAAACTGGATTTGCAGCTAAAGCACCTACTGTGGATGCTGGCGTTGTAATGAGATTGGAAGTTTCATACAGGCTTTTAATCTAGGACTATAATGGTGGATCAAACACTCTCTTCAGTGCTGCTCGTAAGCAGATGCTGGAGGCCTAAAAACCAGTGACATAGGAATTGCTCTGTTGCCCTGGCCACAAAATGTTACTAAAGCTTCTTGTAGTTACTTACTAAAAGTGTGTTTGGCTTGTTTTAATCTCTCTCTTTCAATTATTTTTTTTAATGTATGATGGTATATGATACACCTAATGTGAGCGACAGACAAGCAACAAGGTAAACAAGCTGTTAGAAAGAGACCTCCCCCAGCAAGCAAGCAAGCAAGCAAGCACAAATAACTCCAGATGTAAGCTTTTAAACAGACAAAACTATTATATACTAAAGAACCTCATGATGAGCAAGGGCAAATAATAAACCATCAACTACTACATTACAGGAGAAAAAGTACTACTTCTGCTGTTTGAAATCCGTATTGATTCCCATCCAGCCTGCGAGTGAGTTATTAATCACTCCAATTAAATCATGAACACAGGTCTTTACGCCGAAATTGAACACCCACCGATAGATCAATAACTCAAACCTCCAAGAGCAATTACTGCTCAGCATAATAGAGCAGCTTGTTACAGAGAGCTCCACACAGACCACAACTCTCTCTGCTGTATCTTTCACAGGCAGTGAAAACAAACTGGGGGAAAAAAAAGATTTTATAACTATTATTTTCAAAATAAACAGACATCTGCTTAGAGTTACCTAATCTCCCTCACATCACAGAGGCAGATCTGCCAAGGTCACATTGGAGACATGATTACATTTTTTCACAATTTGTTATTCTAGCAAAGCCCTGATAAGATTGAACTATTGAAGTTCACACTCTGGTTTAATTTCAAGAGGTTAAATGCCAAATCCTTTTCTTATTGCTACAAGGAAGGGATCTGCCAGGCTGCATAATACCCTGTGTGGGCTAAGACAACAATTTTGTTTCATCTGCACAGTCTTATGAAGATTTTGATTTTGTATTTTTTTTTTTCCTCCTAAATGACATCAGAGAACTCCAACCTCCCATTTAAAGTAAAATCAGAAAGTGAGACTGTTCCGGAGCAGTGCAAATGACCTTTCAGACCTTCCAGCCTGGAGAAGTTAAGTCAACGGCTGGCTGAGAAAGCACACTTGCTAACCAAACCCAGAAAAGGGCAAGCGAGAACATTCTCAAACACCAGATCATCTCTGCTGGGAACAGGAGATGATTACCCTAACCAGCCAAGCGTACGCAGGGTCACAGAAATTCCCATCTCTGCCTTGGAAGACAAGTGATGCTTGTCCCCACGCAAGAAAAGA
The DNA here is from genome assembly GCA_013399075.1 of Chloroceryle aenea. Classification (NCBI taxonomy): domain Eukaryota; kingdom Metazoa; phylum Chordata; class Aves; order Coraciiformes; family Cerylidae; genus Chloroceryle; species Chloroceryle aenea. The sequence goes on along the minus strand of VWZY01011632.1, from coordinate 1,075,602 downwards.
GGAACCGCCTGCGCTCAGGCTCTCTGGCTGTGCCGCTGGGCTCCCCTGTCCTCTCCAGGTGAAAGCCCTATTTCTGCACATGTCCTTGCTTCTGATCAGCTGGTCCCTTCAAGCAGGCCCCTGAGAGCCATCCATCATCCCTCATTAGGAAGCTATTGGCAGCCAATTAAGTGGTGATGGACCCACACCAGGAAGCTAATGGAGATACGGTCATCCTGTCCCCTTCAGCCTGTAGGCCCTGGCTCCCGTCTAGGATGGATGCCACGGTAACTGCTCCTTCCCCTTGCCAGCTCACGGGTGGACATGTCCAAACAGCCTGGGCCAAGGCTCAGCACACGCGTGGCAAGATGAGACCACATCAGGCAGTGAAGGAAAACAAGCAGGTAGAGCAGTGCTACTGCTGGGATTTCACCACGGCTCTCCGCTGCCAGCCTCACAAGTAGGTTTTACAAAAGAGAAGGAGAGAGATTATCTATTTCCCACATCAGCAGAGGCAGAAAAGGCCAGACAGCAGTCTTCTTCCTCCCTAAAGGTCAGAGATCATAACTGAAGTTAGAAAGACCAAATCGTGTTGTGATCTCCTGTTGGAATGTGGTATGTGCTACTCATGTGAACTACATCAGCTCAAAATCCAACATCCTACACACATCTCCGGAAAGAGAGCTCATCTCTGTTCTCTAGATGGCCACGTGCATCGAATCTGTGCCCCTGGTCGGCTTTCCAAACATTTTTACTGGAAACACAGAGGCACACAACAGACCCTTTAACACAGACATCAAAATTCAGCCCCCAGATGGCTGCATATGGATTTAAACTGGCTTTTCAGAGCAGAGAAGAACCCTATATAAACCTAACATTTAAAGGGAAAGAACTCTAATTTTTACCCCTGAGTCTATCAATAAGGATGCAAAGAATCAAGTGTCCTCACCTAAATCAAGGAGAGAGCATTACTTAGAGCAGAGAATTGCTTGGACACTCTGTGGGATCCCTTTTCCCCAGAACTCAAAGGCCCAGCTGCACACTGCTATGGCTCCTAACTGACACCATTCAAACCACCGAGCGGAAGGATATAAAAGGGTGACACACAGAACTGTTCAGAAACCTTCTCGGTAACTTGACTAACTTCCATACCTGATGTTATGGCTAGAGCTGTGAGAATGGAAAGTTCTGCTGCAAGGTGACTCAGTCTCTGCTAAACAGGAACTGAGAGCAGTGACTGACCATACACAAATCAGTGAAATCCCATCTTACTTATTTGTTAATTCCAGCCCCCACAGTTCAGTAACTGCTGTCACATTAGTGCTAATATGCTCGTAACTTGGGAAAGCAACGCTTGAGATGCAGCGCTTGTCAAGTGGGGCCAGCGCTTTCCAAGCAGCAGCTCCCCACACCCCAGAGCCTCCCACTGCCCTCCCTCCACGTCGAAGGCAGAAGGAAGCACCTTCCAGGCAGATCCTCCCGTAATTTAGTAGCAGAACAATCCTGGTTTAAAACCCCGTGTTTCGCTGTTACCCTTTCCATTAACTGTTGAGAACCTAAGGTCAAGATGCAGAAAAACTGGAAGAATTTTTCTGCAAGTTCAGGAGCAATAATGTCTCCCACCTCACTCCTATTTGCACGGTCAAAATCCAGCTCTAGAGCTGCTGGAATAGCATCTTAAGAAAAACTGAGATACTGAAATTAAAGGACTGAATACATTCAGCAACATTTCAAGTTGCATCATGGATAATTAAAATATTTAAGGGACAAGCTGCAAGTTGTTAATCAGGGAACATTTACTTGAATGGTGTGTGCCCTTTGGATTTGGTCCCTATGGCAACCAAATACTCACTCTAAAATGATGCTCTGGAAGAAGCATGTCAGGAGCTGCCTCAATGTTTTAATTCAGAGAGTGAGCAATGAATAAATACAGCTACTGACAAGCACAGCACAGGCAAAAAGCTCTGTAAACAGCATTAGGAAGCCACGGAGGGCCTTCTGTCTTTTTAAGAGTGGAAAAGCCCCACTCTTCCTTTAAACACACCCAGTACAATAATGAAGAAAACTGGACCGTGTTGCACATGTTGAATCACATCTATTAGCGACTTAAAATAGAAATTTTATGATAAGAGAAGGGTTTTTCAGTTTCTAACTTCTCAATCCTTGAGAAACTTTGATGGTGTTTCCATTCCCTCTATTGGAAGTTGCTGCATCAAAATCTTGAGAAAAATCTTTCTGGCTCAACAGAGGCAAACTCCGAGAATGCAATAGTATGTGAAGGACAGCGTCGCAGTGTGTGCAAGAAGGAAAATGTGAGGGATGATTGGCTTTTCCTTCAAAACAGGAAGAGTGGCTTGGTATGCAGTAAGGAAAAGAAAAGAGTACTTCACTGCACTGCAGAAGGCAAACTCCTTCAGCAAGGTCTCAGAGTGTGTGGAAAGCAGCTGCAAAGCTCCCTCCAGCTTTCTCCTTTGACAAAGTGTGAATCCTTGAATGGACAGTAGAAACTTTGGCAATACTTTGGTGCCAGAAATGCCTGCAGGTAATGTAAGGTCTGGCATCTGAGTAAGATCTAACAGAGGGACACAGTGTTGTGGACTGCAATGGAATCACACCCTATCAGGAAAAGGTATCCTTGATTCTCTTCCTGCCCAAGGGTTTATGGCTGTGGAGAGAAATCTCACAAGGCTGGAGGGTGCTGGAGGGTGCAAGGCTGCTTGGGCTGCTGCATTGCCAGCCTAAATGTGCAGAAAACCTGAAACAGTAACTCAAGACTTTTAAACCTAAACACTTGCTCTTCATTCCTCTTCCCATTGACTCCTTGGAGTCCCTTTACACCCACTACAGTGGCTCTGCAGTGACTGTTAGGCCTGATTTCTACAAGGCTCCTGGATGGAAGTGGTACCTTAGGTGCAGGCTGTCAAAGCCATGGAAGACACCTGTGATTCTGGCATGCATGAGGACTATTCGCTGTAGAGCGGGACTCATTCAGTAGAACATTCACTGCCCTGCTAAGTGATGCATTGGCTTTCTTGGTGATGGGATCTGCTGGGAGCCCCAGCAGCACACTGCTCTGCCCTCTCCCACTTCCCAGGCAGAGCCCCAACTCTCACAGTTCCATTACCCTGAGCTGGAACGGGGCTGGCACTGCCACAGTACTAACCTCCGTCTCAGGCACCAAACAAGTACAGACTCAGACATCTGTAAGGATAATCACGGGAATTACTTCATGCAAAACTGCTGCACATTTTTATTTCAGTATTGGGTGAAAGAAAGAGACAAGTATCTGGGCTTAGCCTGCAGATACTTTTCCAAGACAGTAATTTCTGCATAATTCATATTCTTGTTTTCACATGTTTGCCATGTGTACCAACAATCCTATTTAATTCACTCTTAAGTTTTTCCTTCAAGTCCTCTCCATGTCACAGTTTTTCCAAACAGCAGAAACACAAACAAGCAGAAACCCAGCACTAAGCAGCAACTCAGGTTTGGCAAATTCCTGTAATCCCAGATTCTTGCACGTTAGGAGGGGGAAGTGCAGTCCAAGGTAATTCTTTTGAGTTTCCACTCTGCATTAGCACAGCAGACAACATCTTTCACTCATTAGATCTGTATTTCCCTGCAAGCATTTCTCTGTGAAGTCAGAATTAAGCCTTCGTATCTTTGCCCAGAGCCACCTGCTTCCCAACAACTCCCGATCACACAGGCTGGAGGAGGAGTGCTGCCCTCTACACAAGGCAGGGCTCATAAATAGTAAGTATTTGTGACTAATAGGAAATCTCAGCACAGTTAGAAGCAATTTATAGCTTCCGCACCAAAGAGGCTCACGAAGAAGTGGTAGAGACGACGCAGGTCCTCAGCTCAGCCTTTCAGCAGCAGTCTGAGGCACCTTTGCTCATATTAAACTAACTGGAGATTATGTACTGGACCCTTGCAGGGAGAGGATTCCTCCTTAAAAGGAATACATTTGTTCTAATGGACCCCAAATGGTTCATCAATTCAATGATTACAAATGAAATGCCTCATCTCTCAATGGGCAGGATCCAAGTTGTGGTGCCTCTGGTTTTGTTTTCTGAGGACACAATATGGTTTTGTTTTGGAGGACAACACTCCAAACTGCCAGCGGTTAGTTTCAGGGAACCACCTCCTCCCACATTAACATATTCATTTGCAAAATCTATCACATATGTTGCGTGCAAACTAACTGAGAGTTTGCTTCAGCTCTGACAGCACGACAGCCTCTAGCCCAAATATCTGAAAGTAATAAACTCCACACCATCCTCCCAATTCCTCATGCTAACAGTGAGCTGACCTAAATTTACTTTGCACTATCAGTAGTGCAGATAGTAACCACAATTACAGACAAAAGGGATGGGGCATCATTCTAGTATGGTTCCATTTTAGGTTCCTCCTCCCTTGGCTTGAACTAAGAATACTAATCCCAAATCTAGTGTTTTGCCTTTCCGCTGTAATTTTCTGCTCTAACAAGAAGGAAAATGGTAAGCCCTGTCAGCTCTCAGATGCAATTGTAACAAGGACCACAGATGAAGCTGGAGGACCAAGGGCCCTTATGCCAAAGCACTGCAGGACTGGAACACTGCACTGTAGAAGGGAAGAAACCTGTCCATGCGTCTAACACCAACACAGCATCCTCATCCCCCTGCACTGCCTTCTTCCTTTCCCTGCCATATCCGTTCGGTTTTTCTTGGGTACCTAACCAAACTGCAACAGCTTCTCTTCATCTTATACACAGGCATGTGCCTGTTCCCAGAAGATGGGAATCAGCAGCACTGGTCCATGCAGATGTGGGATAACGGCCACACAAAAACCACACGCCAGAGTGTTTTTGTTACAGGCTATAGGAATGACTGGACTATCACACCTTACCTTATGATCACTCCACAAACAGAAATTAGGCCAGGAGAGAAAGACCACCCATTAATTCATACACAGACATGAGAAACAAGGAAAATGATGGAATAAACCCTCGCAGACATTAGGTGTCCCTGTGGTTTTAGGAAATTTCTCCTCAACCTTTTGTTTCACAGGCAGACTGGCTCAGAGCTGGGCTGTTCCACACAGACTCTGCACTCCCCACAGCTGTCAGGCTGCTTGCAGCTCAGCATAGCTGCTCTGAATGAATATGGTTCTTCCCATTAATTCATTAAAACTGAAGCCAGATTTCTCTTACGTTAGGTGCTGCACACTTCTGAAAGAGCTCAGCCTCTTCTAAGATGAAACACAATCAAGAGAGTGGCAGGAAGGAAGCAAGGATATTCCTCATGATGTAAGGAAGAAGGCACCGAGGGAGTAGCTGGCCTCTCTGATGCCACCCCACATCTCCAGGGACTACAGTTTTGCTGCACCCACAAGACAAATCCACGTCCTCCCCCTCTTCCCACAGGAGCACAGAACAACTCCCCTGTCACCAGTGCTGGATGCCGGTAAAGGTCTCCCTTTTCTTCCTTGTGTAAGGCATTTCCCACCCCTTCATTTTATAAATTACCAGAACAGACATTTAAATGTTCAAGAGTAATCTGAACAGAGTATTCATGCCTTGGGCATTTTTATGCTCTACAAGGAGACAAACAAAAGGGTCTCATTTAATACATCCCTACAGCTCTCCCTGTTCCTGCTCTTCCCTTGTGAATCTCCAAAGGCAAACTCTCAGTGTCTCAAGGCTCCTGCAATACCCCAGCCCTCCCCTCTCTTTATTTTTAAGAGCAAGACAGGCTTTTAAAGCAAACCTCCCTGACTGGAACAGGTGGTGGGAATCCTTTAAAGGTGGGAAAATAATTTGTAACTAATACAAAAAGAAGAAAATTCTGATTCCTGTGTTTTATTAAGCACCCGCAGGAGTCATTTGGAGGGCAGGCACATCTGCTGCTTCTGTGAGCTTCAGTGGTTCCCTCGGTGCCCCGGCACCGGAGCTCTGGGATGGAGAGAATCAATGGCCTCCGTGCACCTGCACCCTCTGCTCCCGGATGCCAGGGAGCGGGGTGGCTCTGCCTGCTTTAGGGGGGATGTTACAAATGCTGTGATCAGGCCCAGAGCCCGATGGGCCAGACTAGGGGCTGAGCCTTCTGCCATGGATTTGGAGATCTAGCTTTACAAAGAAGCCTCTACCTTCTCTAACACACAGAAACTATCCAATGTTTAAACAACGTGTTTTGTTAGATTAAAAAGCCAGATGTATAAAACTGTGCTTGGGCTTTGTTTTTATTCATTAACAGAATCCTGTACAATAATTTTCTGGGTCAGCCTCAAAGAGGAGGATATCAATATCTCAATACAGGGAAGATAACTATATAACTTAATCTCTTGCCTTATAATTGACATTATCTATGACATGGGAAGAAGTCTAACAGGAAAGGACCCCCTGGGCATGGTTGGCAAAAGCTGGGTTTGCTGTGTGGCACTTGGAGACATCAGCTCTCCTATGAGGTAGGGAAAGAACTGCAGCCTAGGGACAGCGGCTTGCTCCCAACCTCTCCTTTCTAGCCATGCCGTCTGCCTTCTTCTTCCCTTACTGTCAAAACTGAAGAAGGGAGAGGTGATGAGCTGGAAAGGCATGGCCAGGACTCAGGAGTAAGAATTCAAAACACCCCCGCTGCACTCCAAAGTGCTGTTACAGCTGCCCCCTGTGTGCAGGGAATTAGGATAATGGTCCCCAATCTGCCCACGAGCAAAGCAGGCAGAGGAATAGATGTGCTTTCTGTAGACACCTCGGGTACTGCTCCTTTTCTGTATTAGCTGGCAAGCACAAGGTACAGAAACATCCATGTCTAAGAGGAAATGCTGGAATCCAGGTTTATCTGGATGTGATCTAAGGGATGCTTTGTTATGATGTGGCCAGTGCAGTTGTTTGTTCAAGAGTTAAAAGGAAGGGATATTTCTTTCTATGAAGGAGAACCAGGAAATTAAACCTGGATTTGACTCAGATCTCCCTCCTTTCTCATATGGGTTTCTTTACATAAGGGGGTGTTGCTGAGCTTGAGTATTCTCCAAATCTGGCTTCTCTTTCCTCCACAATTAATTTATAGCGAAAAAGGTCTTAAGTCCCTGCAGTACTCTATAGATATGTCCCATTCTGGAGCTCTGGGCTTCTCCCTGTTTCTTTGTTTCTCCCCATCAGTTTTGCCTGTTCACAACCTGCAGGGAGGCCATTTCGGGCTGCCCATGTCCCGCCCTCCCCATGCCCAGCAGCTGGTGACAGCTGCGTGTACGTTTGGTGACACGCTATCACTGAACAGTTTTTCAGCAGCCAGTCCCACAGCAGTGCCAGAAAGTCTGTCTAGTTTGTAAGCCTACAAAAGCTGTCCTACACCTTTACCCAGTCTGAAACACCACTGCAGTATTTACCTCCCTTCCAAAGAACCATAGGAACATTTATCACTACATGGTCAAGCTCTCCTAGTCACACAAGCACTTGGCAACCTGGAGAAGGACTGTATCACAAATAAGTGCCCACCTCAAGTACCTTTCAGGTATTCAGCATGTTGTGGCTTCACTGAATTAGTTTCTGACCAGAAAAGTGAACACTTTCTTCAGTCACATTGTAGAAATGTTTTCCTCACAGACAAACCTCGGAAATATTCACCACTCAATACTGAGGTTGGTTTTTCTAAGAGCTAGGGATCATAAAGTAGCCACATGTTTAAACAAGAGGTCATTATCCACCAGCTCCAGGGTTCAGTGCAAGCTTCTAAGCAAAGAGCAATTTGAAAATAGAGCTATTAAAGCACTAACAGTAATTTAGAGCAGTTTAAGTTTCTGTTTTACTGATTTTTCTGGCTAAGATTCATAGGGCTATCAAATTAGCATCTGGATATCTTGTTGAGGGGAGCAAAGTCAATAATCTAACAAGCCCATTTCACTTCTCTTTACTGCTGCAATTGTATGACTTCACCGATACTCAGACCTCAAGGCAAAGAACACAAGGACAATGCCCTACAAAAGATACCAAGCCCCTGTTTTGTGTGTCAGACAGCACAGTCCAACAGATGAGATTTGAGAATCAGCAATCAGAAGGAACTCCTTCTACTCAAGATGCCATTAACACCAAAGGTTTATCATTAGTTTATGGGTTCCCAACACGATTAAAGAAAGGGAGATTTTTTCCAAGGCACAAAGCCAGCAAAAGATTGAGTGAGGGTTTGACCCAAACCTTTAAAAGCCTTGTTGCCAAATGGTTCACCTGTGCCATAACCTGGAAGCTTTTCAGGACCAACAACAGTAACAAATAACATTTGCTATTTAAATAAATGTGGCCTATTAACTCTTTGCAGGGAAATCTGCTTTACTTAATACCAACCTCCTCAGTCTCTCTGGCTTCATCTACTCAACGTGGCAAGAAGAGCTCCTCCACACCCTTCCCTCCTTTCCCTCTCCTGCAGGCAGGACATCATTTCCAGCATCGGTTTGTGCTGTACTCAGCACTCCACGTCGCCAGACTGGTCAAACCCACAGATGGAAGGAAAGATGCCTTTCCATCCCCACCTCTGGAAAGACGCAGATGTGGTAGGAAAAGCCCTACAAACTCCCCTCATTCCCTTTGAAACCCGAGGAGAACAGATGAGCAGCACATTTGAAATTAATTACAGCAAAACCTACTGCATTGTTCTCTCCTCCCCTTCCTTTTTCCCCTGACCCCCTCATCGCAGAGCTTTCACTGAAGCCTCTGTGGCGTGTATATTTTCCTAAAGTCGCGGGGGCCAAAACGGTACAGCTGAGACATTCACAGAAGTCAAAGAAAGTGCAGAGCCAGGTTAGCGCACAGGGGTACAATAGTTCCTTAAGAGCGAGCGTCTCCCCCGCCGCCACCCCCCTCCTCCCAAACCTTCCGTCTCTAATGAACCTTTGGTGTCTGTCCACAAAAAACAAACATCAATCAGGCAACAGGCTGTTCCTTTTCCCCTGTTGCTAGTCTGAAATAACAGTCATCCCCCGCTGGGCTGGGAACGCCACTTCCCTCTCCAGCACACATACGGGATAATAAGGGGGAGGCGAAGGA
>VWZY01011632.1:1017857-1066572 GCA_013399075.1 Chloroceryle aenea | reverse complement strand
GGGTCCAGAGTACACAGCGAGCCGTGCCTTTCAGAGCCAGAGAAAACCTGGGAACACAACAGCTTTTGATTCCTCCTGCCCCACTGGGCACGTTAATTATTTAATAGTTGGCCTGTGAATTAGTGGTGGTGGTAGGAAGAGGGTGGAAGGCAAATCGGGCTTTTCCCCGCCGCCCCCAGTCCCCTCCCTGCGCTGGCGGAACAGCGTGTGTGCCCACACGCGTGGGCACCAGGTTTTGGGGAGCCTGCTCCGAGCTGCGGCCCCCCCCGCTGTTCTCACAGGACCCTCCTTGTTGGCTTGTGACCGCAGTGGCCATAGACAGCGTCGGATGGCATCTGGATCGAATGAGTTATGGGTCAAAGAAACGCACCCTGTCTGCTCTCCGTTTGGAGGCTGATATTTTTCACATATTATGTTTGGGGGAAGGGCGCTTTGGAGTTTATATTGGATTTCGACAGAGTGGGAAATGGAGCTGCAAATCAAACAGAGATCAGCTCATGATTTGCAACCAGGGCTTTCTAGGTGTCTGAAGCAACACTTTGGAAGGAGCGCAGGGAAAAGGAGAATGTAACTACATCTCATTTGGATAGAGAGGACTCACAGATGTTAGGAATATTTTTGATCAACAGCTTTCCTGGCACTGCTTGTGGTGGAATCCACAACCTTGACGGCTAGCTGAGTAAGAAAGTGCTGGCAAGCTCCTGTCTCCATGCAGGCAATTTGCAATGCTGCCAGTCAATATTTCAGTGAAAACAAAATTGCAGGGATCATATTAAAAGAGGGGAAAAGGGAAAATAAAACAAAACAAAACCCACCCTTCCCTTCTAAGAGAAACTCTGATATGACCTGATGGGAAAGATCCTCCCAAATTAAAGCACAGTCATTTGTTTAACACACTGTGATGGGAGTCCTGCTGCGAGCACACGATGGCAAACCCGCCAGCGGCAGCAGGGCCAGACGCGGTGAGAAGCGGCGGGACACGGGGACACCTGGGCAGCATGTTTAGTACAGGCCTGCAGGAAATGGTGCAGAGAGAGGATAATAGTTGTGTCCATTTGGTGGAGGAAATGTACGTGGCAGGCCCGGGTCTGAGCCAAAAACCTGGACCCAGTCCTCTTCAACTGTCAGGAGAAGAGGGGAAGGGATGGGAGGAAATAAGAGCTTCTGCGGCAGTAGTTTCGGATTAAGGTCTGGGTGTAGTCATGCTGGCCTATTCTTAAGTTTAAATCGATAGTATTCTTGGGGGAGACAGCAAATGGTGTAGCCCAGGCAGCATTTCTCACTGGACCAGTACTGAGATGACTGACACAGGCTCTCGAGGCATCTAAGCTCCTGGTACAGCTCATACCACCATTTGGAATATCTTGAGAGCCTCCCTGAATTATTCCTGCTTCAATGGCTATCAAAAGGTTGCTCTGCTGCTGACAACCACTGGAGTTGGGCCCTTTTCTGCCCTGGCCTCAGGACTAAGCTTGGCTGACTATGCTGCCACTGTCAGCAGGGAATCCTCAGATGCCTGTTTAAGGCTGCTTTACAGCATGTACTGCTGGAATAACATCAAGGGTCCAGACTGGCCTGTAGCACAAAAATGTATCAGGCCAAAAGGTACGTTATGCTCAGAGAATTTGTTTGTTGATCCGATGAAAGGTATAAAATAATCTGCTCCACGTTGGTTATTAAATTGATCAATACAGACTGTAATGGACACATTCTAGCTGTTGGTTACAGGTTTCTAGCTCAGTTTTAAAGATCTGTTCGATAACAAAAATAATGATAATGTTCATTATTGTATAAACATTCAGAGCTCACGCTATAAATTTCTTCCTCCAGCCATTAAGCCTATATTAAATCAGATTGCCTCTACAGAGCTTGCATTGAGTGCTGCTCGCTGTGCCCAGAGAAGACCAGCCACGTAGGAAAGCAACTGGCTGGGGACAGCTTAGCTGTCTGGAAGCCAAATCACATAGTGCTGAGAAAATTAAAATGTTAGCTGCTTCATCCAACAAGGCTGGCCCTTTTCTGCCACCCTGCTTTGTGGATAGCTTCCCAGGGAGCAGGCTCTGGCTTTGCTTTTGCAGTTTAACATTCATGAGTCAATGCAGTCTGAGGTGGGTTTGCACACTCTGATGCGACCTTTGGCAATCCTGTCTGGTCCTGCACTTCCCAAGATGTCACAAGGACAAGGACTCATGGCCTGAAGTGACAAGTGACTTCAACAGGTTTCACCCCACGAGAGAGGGAGTGTTTGGGATACAGATCTCTCAAAACTTGATCATCAATAAATATGGAAATGCAGAACAAACTAAGCAGACACCAGCAGCAGATGCAGGTTCATAGACGTCTGCTTATTACCAAACCTCACTCCAGCTGAGACTTAAATAGCCTCCTTTATGCAAAACGGGCGAGGGAGCGGAACTGAAGGAAACTGGCAATTACACAATTTTATTTCCCTCCTAGCCCATTCGCTTTTCATCAGGTGGCTCTGTGCTCGTATACGAAGGGCGCTTGTGAGCGCTACGTTAAGCACAAAGCCAGCTTGATACTCTCCTTTCACTGGGAGGAAGTCTCCGAGTGCTTTTCTGGAAGCAGTGGAAAAACACAGTGAACACATTATTTTATATTATTTTGAAAGCACTAGGAGTGCCTGAGAAACAGGGATTTCCAGGCTGCATCGTCCCTCTTTTCCAAGGCTACAACCTCTTCTGAACACGATGGTGCTCAGAAACAGATGCCAGGGTCTAAGTTCAACCCTGCAGAAGGATTTAACTGTACAAATTTATCTGCAATCTTCTTCCTCATCAAAAGGACTCATCCTCCTTTCCAAAATCTCCATCCAAACTCTAGTAAGTTGATTGGTGAAGAACCCACCATCCCACCGTGCTAGATGATGTACTTGGGTGCAATGAGGCTTTCCCAGCTTTGCTGCTCACCTTGCTGATACGGTTTCAGAATATATCTCCAACAGGGCAAAAAGTTAATGTCCGTTTCACTGGAGAGAGATCTGGAAGCCTGACTATTCCCTTATGGATAAGGCTTAAAGAATTTATTAGTGATGAAACCAATATGTTTCTTCAGAAACTTAATAGGGTTCCATAAAAATTACTTCAATAACTTTTAAAATTTAATGGCGAACGAGACCTTTCCACAGGCTTTTTGAACTGTCCGACAGAATCCCAGAGCGGGGATATAACTGCAGTAAATTCTGCAGGACGGTTAAAAAAATATATATATATAGAAAGGTTTTAATTTCCTATTGCCTCCTGTAAGACTTTGCCATCAATTTAAAGCAAATAAATGAACTAAAAGCACTGCAGTCACTCTTCTATCCCAGTCATTTACAAGAAAATATTTACTGTTTGGGAAAAGACCCAACAAAGTAGAACAAGTATCCTTTTCAGAAACACAGAAACACAAACACAATCATTACGCCAAGTCCTGCTCTCTGATATATTGGTGTAAACCCAAATAAAGCCAGTGAAGTCAATGGAGTCAGTATGGCTTTACCTGGCTGAACCAAGCCCGGGAGCCGGGGCTGAGTGCACAGAGCAGCAGAGATGGAAGGAAAGCCTCACGCTGCGAGTCCCCAGGCAGCTCGGCAGCAACATTAACAGGCTCCACGGGGAACTGTGTTCAGCCCTTGTTAGCAGGAAGGATGGTCAGCGAAGCAAGGAGGTGAGAGAAGTGGCGAGCACATTGGTGCACAGCTTGTGCAGTTATTAAAGGAGAAAATGGCAGGAACCATGTGGGCTGAAAGCAAGCCCTGAACCTGGCCTCCCTCCTCCCCTCCCATGGGAGGACTGGATGAGAGCTACATCACTTAAAGCAGTGATTTCAAATGAAACTAACGTAAAAAAAAATAATATGAAAATACAGAAACATAGCATGAACTGCTACTCCTCGCCACACAGGCTGATTAGGACAGCAGGGCTCATCTGTCACGTCTCTGTCCTAGGAGGAAGACCTCAGTCTCTGGAGGAGTGGTGAGAGGAGAGGGAGATGAGTGAGATGCTGACAGCATCCTCTTTTCCTGAAGTCTCTGCTGCTGGATGCTGGGGCCTTGCTGTGACTTACGCACCCCGCTGTCCTCGCACACAAAAGAGTAACCAGATCCATTTACAATTAAACAGCACGCCCTGGGCCCATTGATCACTCCCATTGATTGCCCAGAAGGAAACACAAGCAGACCCGGGGTCAAATCCAGCTCGCCCCTGCACCAGCCTTCTTGCCCCCCACCGCCCTGTCAAATCACTTGTCGATCCCCAGGCTGCCCTGTTTTACGCCGGTGACCTGCACCTAGTGCAGGGTTACAGTGTCTGCAGGAGTCCCTAATGGGCTATTACCCAGCACAGGACAGCTGCCCATCGGTACCTGGCAAACAGCTTCCCCCAAACAGAAACAGAGCAGAATGGAGAGTGGCGTGGAAAGAAGGATCAGAGAGCTTAAAAAAATTAGCACCAGCCTTGGCTGTGCACGGCGTGGTGCACATCTCCAGCACGGGGCAAGGCTGCAGGGAAGAACTCTCTTTCATGAGGAGCAAGCCTGATTTAAATGGGGACATGGTGGCCACAGCAGGCTCAGACCTGTAGCACAGGTCCAGATGCTGCCCCTCACGCTGCACCACAGCGTTAGCCCATAGGAAGGTGGAATCAGGTTTGTACCTAGTGTTTAATTCTCTAGGAAACAGAAGCTTTACAAAATCTGACATGAATAAAACATGTCTCTGAGGCATTTTAAAAGCAGAATTGAGAAGACCCAACAGCTTTGTGGGGGTTGCAACTGCTGCTCTTAACATCACCACCCTACAGCATCCTTCTGGTGCTGAAAAACAACCTGTACCAGCATCCTGCAGCCAGGGACAGGCTGCTGGAAACACCACTAAGACTCACTGGCCTGGCTTTTGCCACTCAAGAAAACAGATAAGCAAGCTATAAACAAGGAGTAAAAGATGGTATCTTCAAAACATCCTTTAAAAGCCTAGGCAATGTAAACTGTTACGTGCATTTGGAAGGATTTTCATTTTTTTCCCCTGATTTACAGTTTGATTGTCCCTTTATCTCCTTGCCTATGAATTGAGAAAAGCTAGAATGTGCCTACTCAATCGGTATGAGTTTGTGCTGGCCCATTCAGGATATACATTATTTTGCTTTTACAGTTTATTTTAAATAAAAAGTATAATTAAAGAAAATAAACCACCCACTTCATAACATTTATACAACGAAGACTTTATTTATTTTATTTACGTTTTGGTGGGCAAAGCACAGCATGCAGTTAGCTTTCCGTGATACTTAACAAAGCCGCATTTGAAATTTAAAATCTTTAAGGAAATGAACAAATTCTGCGGAGGAAGGGCAGTTGAGCAAAGAGACTTCTTACATTACCCTGGGTAATTGTGCATATATATATTTCTGCATGCCTCTCTCTGCTCCAAAAACGTATCCATGACTTGGATGCTTTAAATCAAAAAGCAATTTCAGCCTGTAATTCTCAAATAAATAATTAAACACATTTTATCTCCTACAGTATTGCTTCTATTCATTCTAATCCTACTGACAGGAATGCAGCAACATACCCCACATCCTTAAAATAACAAAACAAAACACAAGATACCAACCAGAAGGCCTGGAAATGTTTATAATTCAACTTTTCAACTCTCTTGGCTGCAGTCTGAAGCTACAAAGAAAGCTCTGTGCTGGCTCACTTGAAGGAGACAAACTCCGAGATAGCTCCACAAACCACACGGAAAAGGGTGCAAACAAAACCTGCCACTTGCCCGAGGCAGCTCGAACCTTGGCGGGGGGTGGGGGGAGATGCAATGCTCAGTTTGCATGGAAGTCCAGGAATGAGTCTCTTTTGCAGTCTGCGTTTTACGAAGCTAACCAGACAGCGTGGTTAAGGTGAATGGTGTCTCCTACTCGTCCGTCATACTATCACTGACAGCTGCTATGGGTAGGGATGGTTACACCCCCAACTACTGGCAGGTACGAATGATATGCTAGCTGGGGAGACAAGAGAGCATATTCCCAGTCCCAAAGAGAAAGCTGAGAGCTTTCCAGAGCCTGCAAGATGAGAAAACTGCAAGAAGGCTGCGGGACTGCACTTACTGCAGGTTTTCCGAGTCTGGTTTTGTTCTGACACGCAGATAACTGGCTGTGACTTGGGTGATTATCTCAGTTACCCACACTGTTTGAAAATCAAAGTCCCCTTCCTTCTCAGGCCACTGTATAATTACATATATGCATAAGCAAGAAAGCTAATGTACGCATCCAAGCAGTGACAAAATTAGATAGAACTTTTCAAAAAGAGGACACTGGGATGGGCTCTCACACTGGATTTAGCAGCATTTTAGGGTATCCAGTATTTCCAATTCCCCAAGCTTTTACAAATCACAAACCATCTTTAAAATGAGGCTAAAACCAAAGTATTTGGGCTTCTTTTTGACTCCCTGCTGGCTTTGAAGCACAGAAGAGTCAGATTTCCAGGCTCTTCTCTGTAGCCAAGAAGACTAAAGTCTTGCTTAAAAAAATGAAAATAAAGCATAGATTTTTATACAGTCCTCTGAGGGCCTGGGTTTCATGAAAACCAGAATATTGTGAAGTTGTGATAAAATCACAGGAGATGCAACACATGGAACAGAACAGCTGAAGTGCATCCTGAGCACTGTGTAAATCATAGCAATATGGTTGCTATCTAAAGAAATGCATTACTTATTTTATTTATTATTACAGATGCTGCTGCAGAAGTTTTTGCATGCCTGGAATTATGGTGGACTCTTGTCCAAGGATTAAGCTGTAAATTATCACCCCCCTTGCTTTCACTGACTGAGCAGGTAACCCCACACAAGATGGTGACCTCATCAAAATGTAACCAGAACCTGGGGATAAAACTGAGATCAAGGGACAGGATGCACCTCTGCTTTTCCTGCACCTCAGACCTTGCTGTGGACCCCGTGCAAGAAAACTGGGAAAATTCATGGTCTCCTTACCCCCATTCCTGTAAAGCACAGCTAATTGCCTGACTGGGTGCTGCGAGACTGGTTTGCTCTGTGTCTGTGCAAACCTTCTTGTAATGGAAGGTTCTACATCCTGGCACAATAAATGAGAGGTTCTGAAGGAGAGAGGTGGATTAATACAGAAGATGTTGCCCCAGCGCAGACAGGGAGTCTCTGATCATGACAGCTGGAGAGAGGTCCAGGGGGACGGGACCAGAGGCAGAGCAAAGCACGCAGGCAGCACAGTGAGCACAGGAGATACTGGGCTCTTGATTCCCGTCAGCACTGAGCAACCATGAAGCTGTGCTGCTGCAAACCTGCACCAAGCATGGGGTTTGGAGCTCAGCTGCGTTCAGGTTGTTTTCTGCTTCACTGGGCACTTGAAGGTTCCTCCTAGAGAGCTGACTTGCTGCCCTCCCATCCTACCCCTGCCCCGCTGCCCCTCCTTTCCCCTCTCACCCCACCTCACAGTAATAACCATCAGTTTTTAACACCATGTCCTACACTGAAGGTTTTGTAGATCCAGCTTTTAAAATGATTTAGTGTGANATTTAGTGTGACAGGTTAGGGCTAAATTAAAAAAAAAAAAAAAAAGGAAGCAAAGAAGCAGAGAGAAAAAGGAGAGACAGTCCCCTTAAGGCAACAACATTATGGAGCAGTGATCTCAGAGGAACAAGGGTTCTTCTCTGGTTCAGATGTGCTTGTCAGAGCTCAGTGTCGTCTCTGAACAAGAAATCTCTCTTGCTGGCCCAAGGCACAGTTTTGTGGTCAAGAGGACAGAAAATAAAGGGAGGGAACTTCAAAGAACCATAAGCTGCATTAGCCTGCTGGGGCGGGTGGCTGCAGCACATCCCATGGCTGACAATTATGACCTGCACGCTGAGAAAGCTTGCCTCCCTCTTGTCAGAGGGATAAGACACAGGCTGTGAGCTCTAGAGCTTTGAGGATGTGTACAGTTCATGATGAAAGATAGCACTTCAAAGCCCTGTGCCTAGAAACCCAGGGAGAAGTGAGAGCAGAGGGTAAGCAATCTTTTTTTCCTGGGGGGTGCATAGGTGGGGGAAGGATAAGATTTATTTCCACTGTTATTTATTATTGCCATGAAAATGAAGCTGTTGCACTGTTTATGAAATCTCTCATTAAAAGGATCTCTTGATAAATTGCTTGATAAACATTAATTAAGTCTCTCAGCGCACTTTGGCTGACAAGCATTAGTTTTCGTTTTGCAGGAGGGGTAAATCGAGGCATGGAGAGCAGTGAGCCCCCAGCCACCCTGGGGCACAACTGGGTCCCAGCCAGTTGCTCTGTGCCACCACCACCAGAAAAATGGATAACACTGTGTCCAGTTTGACTCGGGCATCACACCTTGGCACACAGCAAGTCTGGAACAAGGAGAAGTGGGAGAAAGCACAACTGCCTTCAGCCAGACCATCAGGTAAGCCCACTGGAGGAGGGAGCCAGCAGAAAGAATGCAACACTCGAGTCCTTAAAATACGAACCACCCTACCCCACACACGCTTAAAAATATCACCGCAGTGGGCAGGCAGAGGTCTTTCCAGTGACTGGGGTGAACGTCCCTCTCATCTCCTCAGACCCACCACACATCTGCCCTCCTATCGATCACTGTCACTCCTTCTGCCTCACTCACCCACTCTGAGACAGAGGGAGGGATCTGGCTTTCGCCTCTGCCCTGCATGGCACTTGCCCTTCAGAAAAAGCAAAGGACTGGCTGGGAGAGTCCTATGAGAAAGGAGCTGCATGCGAGAGCAAACAGACCTTTATTATTTGTTTACTGATTTATTCACCAGGAGGATGTAACACCCAGCCCTCGGCAGCAAATGCCCTTGTAACTCTGTGCTGCAGTGACAACTTGGCTAAACAAATGCTTTTCTGCATCAGAAAACAAAGACCTGTCAGCGGAGCAGATCGGGGATTCTCTGCTTTTACATTTAATTATTATTTCCTTACACAGAGGATTTAATCTCCTCTTCTCCTGGAAGCTCCAAGTGCCCCATTCAGCCCATCTCACAGCTGTGACTACTGAGGTCACCCCAGGTCAGGACACCTCTCTCCATCTCATAATAGCGACCGGTCCCCAAAGTGGACATCCGCGCCGGGCATCTGTTGTTGCAGATGAACTGGTGTCAAAAGGAGGAGCACTGCCTCTGCCATGGCCCCGGCGGGGAGGGAGCAAAGACAAACGTTACCAGAGAGCCCCAGACAAAAGATGCTGCTCCTCAGGCCTTTTGTGGAGCTGAGAAATATGGTCAAAGGTTACGTTTTACAGCTGTTCCAGCCTCAAATAAGCAAAACCCCTCTCTTAATGCTTAATTGCATTGCTAAGCTGCTGATAAACTAGGGCAGCATAAGACAAATACACAGGGCCAAACACATCCCTGGGGAAAGTTTGTGGGAACAGGGGGAGTAGCATGAGACAATGAATCCACTTTATTGTATTTAAAAGCCTGGTTACCTTCAATAAAAGCTGTAGCACGGATGCTGCAGATTTGGTAGTTAATATCTCTCCAAGAAGGCTGCAAGTCTTTACAAAAGAAGGGCACAGTGCAAATGCCCACGGGAGAGGATGAGCACGTGCTACACCACGCATGTGCCCATCAGGAAACCGGGTTGAGCTAATGCCCTCCCGGCTCAGCCGCCATGGCTCCAGCCCTGGAGAACACGGGCCTTAAATCAACGCTCTTATCTCACAAAAGGAATTTAAGAGCAACGCTTTGAAAAGTCACTTTCTCCCGGCCATATGGCATCGCCAAGCCTGGCTGCGTTGGAGCGGCATTCATCTGCACGTGCGAGAGACAAATCTGGCTCCTGTGTTGTGGGAGTGATAACGGGGCGAGGGGTAGAATTCAGCACTGTTTGGGTTTCTGCACAAAATCTCACCGAGACAAATTTGTCTCACCTCTCGGTGTAAGCGCCAAGCGCTGAGGCAGCCCCCAGCAGAGCTTGCCTGCAATCGTGGCCTGTGCTGATCAGCAAGGCTCCAACGACCCAGGGCCAGGGCAAAGACAAGTCCAAGACAAGAATCACGGTCTGAACCTAGAGCTTCCCAAAGCTGGCAACATTTACACCCACAGTAAACCAAACTGCAACAGGCTTAAGTTACAGGGATATAAACAGCAGTGAACACAAACTTCAAGACAGCAAATTCACAGGCATTCACACATTTAACTTCCTGATAGGGAAGTATTTTGAAAACTATGTTGCTGAGCTGTTCTGTGATAGGAAGAGGTGGGGGATCTCAGGCTTCAGCACGAGGAGGAGCCAACAAAGCTGCTAACGCTTCAACAGAAGCCTCTCCAGCAGATCTCTGTGCCATGCATTTATGCAGGATGGCAAGATTTTTGTTTTGCTGAGGCAGTGCCGTATGGGCAATCTGGTTTGCCTTATCAGTGAGCCAAGGCTGAGAGAAGAGAAATGCTCTTCCCCACCATTTGTTTAAACTTCTCTCCTTCCCCTAGATAAAGCTGCATACTTTTGTAAAAATACCCGCAAATGTAATAACATAATGGGCTTGTCATCGGTTTCTACATTTGGCACTGAGAATCTGCAAAGCTTGGAAAGAAAGAGAATTCCTAATACTTACTGCTGCTGAAGAGCCCAGCTATAAAACCGGGCCTGGATCCAGGTGATGGAGCACACAACCACCAAAACGCCTTTCCATGGCCAGCGCCTACTCCTACACAACTGCAAACTACTCCTTTCTTGGCCCTCTTGAAATATGCAAAAGGGTTATTTCATCACTTCTTATTAGTGGGCTTCATCTCTCCTCTGTGGGGTATTTGCATGTCCCTAGTATTCATGATTGCTCTGAACTGATTTTATTCTGCAGCTCGATGCTGGGAACTCTGCAGAACAGCCACACGATCTGACAATTCATTCAGCACCACACCATGAACCTCCTCGCATGATGAAGTGGAACCATTCCCAGCACAACGCATTCCATCATGTACTATTTGCCCTCTCCAAAGCTCAACAGCCATTACTTCACCGTTTTTGCCCAGTACCCATCTCAGTGAGATTGTGCCTGGGAACACATGCAACCAGAGCAGCCCTGTCTTCTGGCTGTGCCGAGCCCTCAAGGGAGGGCTGGGTGTATTCAGAGGTACTCGCTGTGCCTCCCAAGGGGGACTGAAACGGCGCAGTCTCTTAGCAACACCCGGCACGTATCACAGGTAACTCTCAACGGCAGAGACAGGGGGAGCAGTGAGACAAAGCCCTGCACCCTGCTCAGCACCTTGCAGCTCGGTTTGGAGAGCCGAGATGGACGGAGAAGCGTTCCGTGTGCACTGGCAGGAGAGGGATGTGCAAGCCCTTGTAAGGATAATACAGAGAATGCTGAGATACTGCTTTCTTTTTAAAAAAATGATTTGATTGTGTTAGAGGGAGAAGCATATCCCCTACAGTAAGGGCTGACTAATTCTTTTTGTCAGTAATCCCTCTTCGTAAAACATTTGTTACAGATCTAACTGGTAGAGAAGTCGTCCCACCCCACACTGAGACAATGCAGCTCTAAATTTTAACTTAATCATCACAAGCCTGTAAAGCTGACCTTTATGACAATGTGTGTGGCAAAACTGAGGGCGCTGGCAAAACTCAAGTCTTGCTATTTGCACGACAGATTCACAACTCTAATCTCTTGCTCCATGATAAGGAAAGCATTTCTCCAGATCACTCACCTTTATTTGCTGCAGGGGAGAACAGCTTCTCAGAGCCTACAGAAGCCTGAAAAAGAAAGAGAAAAAGAGGGTGAGTAATACTGAAAGAGAATTTAGGAAGGTTTGCTCACAAAAACACATCTCATAAACCAAGTCGGTTATCTGAAGACCTGCAATTACACATTGCACCTGGAGGGTGCAATGTTGTGCCATTAAAGAACAAGCATGCATCCTAAGGAGATGAAAGCAAAGCGTACACAAGTACTGTCCTGATCTCACCCAACTATATCTTCCTGTCTCGTTTATTTAGGCAGCCATGCAATGCACAGCTATTTTATCCATGATTCCTGATATACAAACAAAACCAGTGAAACTGCTATCAAGCTGAAGGAAAAAAAAAAATTTCAAAGCCTCTCTCACTGAAAATAAGCTCATTTCTTGCTGAACATGCAAAATGTAATTTGTGTATTGGAAACACAAGTTGCAACTGAAGGGTGTTATTTAATATTATGCCAAATGATAGGGACATGCTGCTATGCACTTAAAGTTGAGTATGAAAAAGAACGACTTCCTCTTGGAAGAAGCCCTGTCTCCTTGCAAACTGGGTTGCACTAGGCTGTTTGAACTCCACGGCAGTGTATTTGTGCTCCTCACAGCTCTGGGAAATAGTTAAAGAAATCCAATTAACCTAAACCTTGTAAACAGCTTCATGATAATCAGGGTCACTGGGTTACAGACAAGATGATAATGACAGACAGAGAAAAAAAGTCCATTCATCGTAAATAAAGCTTTTATGAGTTAATTGGATGGCTTCCTTCCCTCCCCCCACTGATATCAAACAATCAACCTATTTCAGCATAAGCTTTTCCTCCTCGCTATCTGATAAAATAGCAAGTAGCCTCTACAGAGTCAAAGCTGGTCTGGGAGCAGGGAGCACGATCAACATTACTACCATCTACAAGATAGCTGAAAATATTATCAACGTTTTGGCTGCTGCACGAATAAAATGGGGTGAAGTACAAAGCTGAAGTGCAAAAGATACTGAAAGTGAAAAAAAGCCTTTCTCCCCTGGCTCTGCTTTAAAAACAATGAATTAATTCAACACATGGCTGAACTAAGTTGACTTTCTTTTTGATTTTATTGATTTTATTCCAAGATGCCTTGGGAGATTTGCATGATAAAGAGCACTATGAATTGTATTACACTGTCATATATTTTAAATGACGACTCAGAAGGAAAAATAAACAAACAGTAAAATGCACGAAGATCTGCATGAGATATAGGAAGAAGCAAGAAAGTGATCTATTAATGTCATTTCTAAGGAAAGTGGCACTGCAAGCACTGGATGTCTTACTTAATGCAAATGCATAAAAAAGAGAGGGAAAACAACATGAAAAATAGGTTGAGGCTGAGACACATAAGAAAGAAATTCTGAATCATGTCCACGACAAAGCTGCACGTGTAGCTGTGGCATGTATGATCATTACACAGCTCAGCAAAAAAGATCCTAAAATCTTAGGGAAAATCAGTTACCTGCACGATCCCTTCACTGCATGGATTAAAGAGAGGAAGAACCAGGATTAAACAAGGTTTTGCCTAGGCTGGTTTGCAAAGAAAGTGCAACAGCGTCACACAGCAGCAACAACAGTGGTGCATAAAACGTTTGACAGCCAACTCTGAATTTACAACCCATTGTTAAGAGATTTTTCACTTATAATCAACACAAAGTCTCCACAGATGCAGAACACATCTGCAGGCTCTGGGAACTCACCCATACTACCAGCTCACACAAAGCCAGGACCTAGCCTCAAAGCACTGCATAAGCACGAGGGCACGTGGCAGGTGGATAAATAAGATTCCCCCATTTCACAGGCAATGAAACTTCAGCGTGGCTTGCATGAAAGCCCAAGCAGTAAATCGGCAGCTGAGCCACAAATCCTGCGTGCTGGTCTCTGGCGCTGGGGTGCGTGGAGCACGAGAGGAGCCCGTGGGCCGGCGGCCTGCTCGAGCGAGCTGCCCTTCGCTGGGCTGCTGCCTGGAGCGAGCCACCGGCTACAGGACCTGCTCTGGCAGCACCAGCCACCCCGGCTGGCAGCAGCTTTACGCTTCACCTGCTCTGGAAAGTTGGGTCCCGCTGACACCACTTGACGGCAGCCACCAGCTCCCTCCCTTCTGCATAATTCAGTACCGAGGATTTCATATGGACTGGCACTGTTTAACCATGAGCTAAAGAGCTCAGCGCTACAGGTCCAGACTATATAAAAACAATGGTTTAAGGAAATCAACCAAGAAAATTCACTTTAAGAGAAAGTAAAACACAGGGATTATTGCTCAGGCTGCTGATAGCAGTATGTGGCACCGCCTTCGACAATCAGAGTCAACATTTACAGAGCAGCATTTTCAACATCACAGCCACAGTTTACAGACACAAACCTTCACACCTAGAGTTTACAGTAACTTTTGCTCTCACTTCTGGCGAGTTCTAGCTCCAGATCCGAGCAGTTTTTGGCATGAGCACCATTCTGAAACAGTGAATGCCTGTGCTATAGGATACTCTGCGAGCTGCTGTAAAGGCAGGAGGGAAGCTGGGGAAGGAAGAGCCTGAATACATCATTCAATTCCATCAGTCACCCTTTAAAGGAAGCATACAATAGAACCTATGTGTCTAAGGGAGCCCACTAATGAGTAAAAAAATCCAGCAAACCACGCATCTGCTAAAACAAGTCCCCTCCCAAATTTTCTGCTGTTTCAAGCAAATCATTTGCATATGTTTAAGTAGAGATTAAAAAAAAAAGCCATGTGGAATTCTATCCTTCTGAGAAGAACCAGGCATTTGGAATCTTTTATGCGGAAGGGTTGAAGCCATCCCAGGAAATCACAGTTTTTTTCTGATTATAGTATGTAACTAGAAATTTCCTTTTCTTCCTCTCTCATTGCCTGTCTCCATCTGAAGGACCACCCTGGGGACGAGGGCAGCTGCAGCAGCTCTGTACACCTCTCAAGTCTTTCACTGCCCCCCAATTCCTCTCTGTTGCTGCAGAAAGCTAAGGGACATCCCCAGCCCGAAGCTCACAGACAAAAGACACCTTGAGCCTTCCGTGTACACAGCAAAATGCTGCTCAACTCCCTCCCTGATGGAGCACCACAGCCGAGCCCAAGGCAGCCACGCTTTCATAAACGCTTCTGCTTGCACGGTCCCACCCTCACTCTCAGTAACGACCTTTGCTTTTTAAGCCTATCTAACATCTGTCCCCAAAGTGAAACACACATTTAGAGCAGCACAGCTTCTGAGGTAACCTCACATTGCTTTTTAAGACCTAGCACCCTGCTCCAAGCTTCACAGGTTCCCCCTTTGTGGTTTATTCAAAAAAGTTAGCAATTCTCTGTCCTACTTTGCTTTTCTTTCTTTTCTACACCAGATCTAAAGGGGAAAATGTCTCCACCCAGTTCTGTAACAGTTTGAAATCAGGCTGAATGCAGTACAGAGAAAAACAACATTTCTACCCTTTTCTGCTTTGTGAGAAGTAGGAGTGGTGCTCCAGTCCCTCATCTTTTCTCCCCTTGAACTCAGCACATAAAAACACTGATTCAATTTTCAGCACTAAAAGCTGAGCTAAAGCAGCTTTTTCCTCAAAATGTAAGGTGGTAACCACACAAAGGATGTAGCACACCCTCTCCTCTGAAGGTGAACAGTCAGGCATAATGAAGTCCATGCCTCATTCATTCTGGTTCCCACTAACCCAAGGCAGCTGAAAGGTGTAAGAGCTCTTACAGATTAATAATTTAATGATTATATGTAACAGAACAACACCATCTGACAGAGGCATTATAAACTATGTCAGGCCTCCCAGTAATTACCTTCTTTTTCCTCCCCTTTTATTTCTCTGTAGCCTATAAAATGGCTAACAGAGAATAAAACTGTTCCTTATCACCACCAACAGGCCGTGCGGATCTTCCCGTGGTCTCCTGGAGCACCTAACGCCACATCAAGCCCGATCATAAGACACTGGGCAGTTGCTAACAAGACTGCAGTTCGGGTTGACAAGGAGCAAGAGCACGTGATGTTAGGGATCTGGGAGGTATGTTTTGTACTGGACAAAAGCAAAGCATTCCCTCCAAATCTGAGCCCAATATGGTAGGCAGAAGGGAAAGGCAGCAGTAAAATACCATTTAAATTTTATCTCTGGATGGCTGCCTATCTTCTAGACGGCCAAGAGCTAGTCTCAAGAGACTGTTTTCACACTGTTACTGAACTTAGTGAGCACTAAAAACTCTCAGGAATACCTTCTCCAGGAGATTTTCAAACTAGAAGTGCTGGACACAGTTAGAGACCTTAACTTTCAGTATAAAGCATGGACACTGCCTGAGAATTTCCTATCAATTTGCATTCTTCCCTTTGATCTGTTTCCCCTGCTTTTACCTACCCCTCCCATGTCACTTCATCGCTTCTCTAGTGGAGAATTTCAGCACATGTCAGTATTGCTTTACTAGTTTCCAGTTGAGTCATTCATACCAGACCCCTTCATTCAGTAACATGAGAACAATAACTAAAACAGGAAGGTATTGTTTGGGTTGTGATTCTTCTGTAGGAAATGGAAATTGATACATATGGAAAGGTGCAAGAGGGGCCTAGAAATCACACACACACAAAACAAACTAAAATTCACCCTTCAGACCAAGAAAGTATTCAACATATTCCAGGATATAGAAGCACCCCAGAGATAACACTGCCTGCATTGTGAGAGGGTGTTTCACAGGAACCTAAGGTCTTTTCAAAACCAGGATTATTTTTAGAGGGAAATCACAGCTCAGTTAGGAAGACAAAAAGTTAGACCTGTGAGTCAGTCATTTCATGCACCACTGCAGGAAAAAAGCTGGAGTAAGAAGGCCACAAACTATGTTTTTGTGACACCTTCTACGAAAATCCAACGTTATGGTACAAGGCTGGCTGGGACAGAGCACAACCCGGCTGTGACTGAGGAAGAGGGAACAGGATACGCTGCATTTTGTGATTATTTCCTGACTGCAAAGACGTTCACCTGTCCCTTCCTCAGACCTTCGCACAGAATTCACAGACTGGGCTCTGAAGAGGGCTCAGCATGCAGCAGCTGCTCTTGGGGCACCAATATGACCAGAGCTACTGGGTATGGAGCATTTCCAAAAACCCATTTAGACACTTGAATGGTGACCAGTTTGCTGTGAAAAATCCTGTTCCAGCTGATGGTCAGGAGCACTTAGGAAATTCTGGCTGTTGACATGCAATACAGATTAGAACTAATGATAAATAATATTCCCTAAGCAAGAACGAATGCCAGACAGATCTCCAGTTTTCTAGCAATAATCCTAAAACCTCAGTTGTGCCTTGACCTACACTGTAACACGTCACAGTGAAACATGCAGCACAAACACCCCGAACAGGCCACGTCTGCTTCATTGAAATGGCAAAGTCTTAAATGCCCCAGATTCTTCTGGTTCAATTTTGATTCAAGGCCATCACTGGGAGGTACTGATGGGCCTTCCATATCTTGCACAAAAGTTCACTCTACAGAAAGATCTACTGGAAACGAAATCTTCTTGGACTATACCTTCATACAGCAACATATTTGTTTAGGTTCCCATCTCATATTCATTTAGCACACACATATTCAGTACCCTTCTAGTCCTGGAAAGAGCCTCTCACAATGCACTCCTCTCTCAGTCACTTCTTCATCCAAGAATACTTCTTTCTCTCAGCAGTTTATACAACTGTGACTTTTTTTTTGCAACAGCCCCTTTGAGAAGCTAGCACAAGTCTGGGAACAGAGAATTAAATTAGGCCATAGAGAGCCTAGATGCAGAGATGACTGGTCCCAATTCACCGCTGAATTACCCCGAGTTTACATGATGGCAAATGGAAAGCAAGGCAAAGTGGCTGATGACTGGCAGACACCAAAGGAAATGCTGCATAGAGTCTGATGCACGTAGCGCAGGACAACGAGGAGCCAAGCCCACTGCTTCTCCACAAGTCTGACACTACGGTTTTGTTCTGGACCTTCTCTTTTGGCAACACAGCGCCAAGCTTAAAATAACTCCGTTCTGAATCCAGAGCATGTTCCTCAACGTTTTACAACCAATTTGGGATAGATGAAACTAGTTGAGATTAAGCAGCAACTGTAATTCTTAAACATATGCTGCTGCTGTCTGTCGGCTTATTGCACAGATGCGCCTCTTACCGTGAGGAAGGGTGACCTAATGCTCCCAAAGCTGCGGGGTGCCTGACCTACAGCATGTCTGCTATCAGAGCCTCAGGGCACCAGCTTGCTAACTCCTCTTCCCTCTCTTCTCAAACCCTCCCTGCAGCCCCTGGAGGATGGCTATAGCCCAGAGGTTTCCCCTTCCCATCCCCTCCATTAGCCATGCTTTATGATTCATCTTCCTCTGAGCAGTTGCTGTCTCCCAAAGGAAAAGATCAAACTCCCTCTCGTTCCCAGCTCAGCTCCAATAAATAAATAAATACATGCACTGAAAAAAAATTTTAGTGAAGGAGGAAAAGGGAGGAAACTGGGGAGTTTCTGGGCCTCACCAAGGCTGGTCAAACAGCTGCAAAATGTCCCTCAGCTGTTAGCAGAGACACCGACCAGAAAACAGTATTTCCAGCTGTCCCTCACTAAAACCAGCCCAAAGACTTGCTTAATGTTCCCGTGCCTGTGTGTCCTTATTTAAATTAAGGTGCACTTGGGCTTTATCTCAGTATCCTCCTCCCTCAAACCTCAGCTCCCAAACTGCTACCAAAACCTACCTTGATTTCACACTCCTGGCAATTGCCATTCTATCCAGCACTGATTTCCCCTTTACTGCATCATGTTCATATGTTCCACGCCCCAGCTTATTCCCCCCAAGCAAGTGCCAGTTCCAGCAAGCAGGAAAAAAAGAAAAAGCAGATTGTGAAGATGTTGCTGCTCTTTTTCTTGCACCAGATTGTTTTTACTTCTGCATTCATGGACACCACCATTGGCACAGCTTCTGGGTAGGCTGGTCTACCAATGGCATCCAGAGGACAGTACTCTCCTGGTGTCACTGGGTCAGGCTGCACCTCTCACTCTAAGTCAGAGGCAGCAACATCTCCATATTAAGGGCAACTGATACACACCCCAGTCAGTGAAAAACAATTCCTCATGATATGCTTATAAAAGGGTTTTGTACAATCTGTTTTCAAACATCTAAACCATCAGAGATTTCAAGCAGCCTTTCCCTGCAAGCTGACCCCTCCCCGAGCAGGCAGCCTTCTCAGCCTGCACTTCCACAATTAAAGTTTTTCCATTACCCAGACACTGACTTAGGCAACCACAGACTTGATTACTGATTTAGTTTTCCCTACAAATGTGGGGGAAAACCTGCCTGCGAGAACAAAAGGTTGGGAACGCTGTGTAACATACTACTAGAGTAGTTTGTATTATCTTGTTACAGCTTGAAACTATCTAGCCAGACTATCGATTTGGCTGGGATACGGGTTTTTATTTGCACTAAATCAAACGGAATGGCGAGTGCTCTTTGCAGAAGTACCTAAAACTTCTTATAATTCAAAGGCTGCATTGTAGGAAGAGTGATGGGGGAGAGCAGGGACTGTACTGCAAATGACAGGTGGCAGACTGTTGTTTGGTACCTACCAAATTACTCTGCTGCTCCCAGGGCTGCCTTGGCATTTCATTATCCCAACTCTCTCCTGGAAGGATGCGGACATAAATTCACACCTCATGTCCTGGTTTCCGTCAAACTGAGTAAGAGTGCAAATGCTGGCACCAACTGGGAATGCCAAGCAGGGCTTGGCACGCTAGAACAAACTCTCAGCTGTGGTCTTTGCCAGCTACCTGCATTTATCATTGTAATGGCCTGCCAGACAGGACTTGGCAAGCGACGGAGGAGGGCGGGAGGAGGAGGGCCAGGCTCTGCACTGCCAAGCAATTCATTCCTGTAGCTCCTGCCATCACTGTACCAGCAGGGCAACCTTCATTTTATCTTTTAACCAATTATGTGTCACCCAAATCCCACCTGCAGCCTTCTCCAACACAAATGGCTATAAATCACAGTTCAGAGACCAAGAGGGTTTTGCAAGACATTTGATTTCATAAAAAGGTCACTGTCTATCTGAGAATTGCTGCAGTTCAAAACCATACTGAATAACAACCTGCATTGGCAGACAGAGAAGGATCTGCTTCCATGGTCTGGTGCGTGTTGTCAGATAATATTAGAACAATTAGGGAGGCCAACAATAGCAGAATCATTAGGATTCAGCTGAACCAAAGAGCTGATACAAATCCAGTGAAATATCTTCTTCCCATTTTTAGAAAAAAAAAAAAAAGTAAAAGTCAATAAAAAAGGAAAAATTGCATTTGACATAAGCACCTTGAACAGGTAAGCAGAATATGTGCCTGTTATCACTGCAGCTTGGTCCGAGCTGCCCAGCTACTTCAGATCTTAACACTGTGCTTTGCTATTTCTCAGAGCCCTGCAATACTCCGCCACCTCAGCCCACTCAGGATGCTCTGCTGTTTAATGGAAAAGCTCTCTTGTTTTAAATCCATATGCTAGACATGTAGTGGACCCTGTATATGGCACTTTACAACATCACAGAGCAAACATTCGTGGACGTTAAAAACTCATGTGATAGTGAGGCTGTTCCGGACGCCCTTCGCGTCCATCTCTTTTTTGCAGGTGATGTGTCCTGCAGACGGCCCTCTGACAAACCACTGTCAAGTTCTCTGAAAGGCTAACTGCAATAAATAGACGAGATACAGAGCAGACTGTGCTGCTTTCCTAGCCTGGACCGTGACGTATCACCCAAGGACATCCACATGACAGAATTCCCAGTTCTGGATGCAATCCTGACGTGGCCCCTTCCTGCTCTGGGGGGTCAGGGAGCTTACCAGGAAGGCGGCTCTAGTCCGCTGCTATTGAAACTTGCTGTATTACCCGCAGCAACCTCAAAGGAGTGCCTCTGCAGAAGGCTCTTTTGTTGTTGTTGTTTCTAATTCACTGCTCCAAAATATTTCTTGGCCGTATCCCAGGGCTGAAGCCTTATCTGCCCATCCCCCCGGCAGACATACAGCAGCTGCGGAGGCTTATCACGGCTGCCTGTCCACTGAGTTTACAAATTAACACCCTATCGAGGCTGCACGAGGGCTGATTAATCAGAGAGAGGCAGTCTGAGGGCCTTTATCACCGTAAGCGGCTGCTGGGAGAGAAGTCACAAATCTCTCCGGAGGCCGGAGATGCCTTACAAATGAAAGAGCAGGAGGCCGGAGAGGAGGGCGCAGCGTAGGGAAGCAGATATTTTAGAGATAGTGGTGGTGGAGGTAATGGAGCGGTGGGAGGGGGTGAGCTGCAGGCAAACGCCAGTACATTATGACAGCTGAAAAAAAAGATAATTAACAGCCTATACCTCATGATTCTAGCTTTCCCTCCCTGGGCTATAATTTAGCCTATTGCTCCTTTGCTCCAGAGGACAATAAACATTTATTATGTTAAACACATAACCATGCTGCACAAAAGCACCGTTCTTTCCCAGGTCCACTCTTTTCACAGCTGTGCAATCCAGGAGGAGGATGGGGCTTCTGAAGTGGGCTCCTCTTTTATGCAGAAACTACTTTGATTTTGATACAAAACGCAGCCCTGGCTTCACCCGAAGTTGCAGTGTGCTGTGTGCATCCGTACTGAATGCGAAGGCAAATCCGAGGCAAACCCTAAGAGAACAAGAGCTCTTAGGTGGGTCTGCTGGGCCATCAGCATTTGATACACAGCATAAGGATGTGCCCAGGAGCAGGAACATCAGCTGCCTGAAGTGGCTCCTGCTTCAGGTTCAGGCAGGCTTCACCACTTAAGAAGTACCTCCTCTTTTTAATTCAGCCTTGCTAAGAGGTTTACTGGGAAATTGTCAATCGTACCAGAACTATGTGTAGGAGAGATTCTTAGTACAAGATGAACATTACAGTCGTGTGAATAGTACTGGAGGAGCACTGGCCCTGCTCCCTCTGAGCATTCCATCCCTTGTAACAGCACAGCAGTCGGAGAGATTTCCCTGTTCTCAGGGAAAGGTGATATTTTGCAGCAGAAAGGGAACTTTCAGGGTTCAGGGACTGCTCTTCCTTTACTCCAGTAAGGAAGTACCTGCTGCAGCCCTCCTGCTCTGTGCCTGTGCCAGGACAATGCAAAGTTATTATAAAGACCAAGGGGACTCACACTAGAGATTTAAATGGAAACCAAATTGGGCATCTCTCTACATATGGCAGCATTCATTTGGATTTTGAAGTTTTCTAGCTTAATCCTTGCAGTCAAGGTGCAGGTGGATTTTTCCTTTGAAATGTAATCCATATGCCAGCTGAGACTGCCATCAAGCAACGTGACTCTGGAAGGTCAATCTTTTTGAGCAATGTTACCAACATGAAGACACTCATAAGCAAAGACTGCAACCACCTTCTGCCTGGTCCTTCCATTAACACACCAGCAAACAATTCAATAAGTAACCTCTGGAGAAAAACATCATTCACTGCAGCTTTACCACTAACAGTGCCAGGCTTGTGGGTGATCCTGGGGAATGTCCATTCCCATTTTGCCCACAGGAATTGCAGAAATACACAAGAGGACTGCCACAGCCTTACTGAACATCTTCAGGCAAGCTCTTTTCAGACAGCATTGGAAAGCAAAATCAAACAAAAATAAATGATCATCTGCCTTCTCTTCTTCTCTTGATCCAATGAGAAAACTATTTCCTGAACCACCCAGATTATGCATCTATGAACCACTGCAGATGCTCGAGTTTTAACAATATCCATTAGGGCAATCAGAAATGGGCAAGCAGATTCAAAATATTAGTCCAGGAAAAGAATGACAGCTTTTTTATTTGAAAATTCCCTGCCAGGCTCTGTGATGCAGACAGCAGCAGCAGGTCTCCTTACAACTCTCCTCTATGAACAGACACCAGATTAATTTGAGCTGGGCTGGACCACCACGTGTTATATTCAGCAGACCCACGGGTAATCAAGTGAAGAAGCTATAAGGTGTTGATACCTCCCATCACCCCAATCAGATAACAGCAACTCTATACATGAAGGAAACATCAAATATTCATTAGATAAACGATACCAATGTGGTAATCCTGAAACGTGGTGAAATTTTAGGAGCTGTCTCTGCTGTTTATTAGGTTGACTCTTTTAACTTCATGATCGAGTCTGCTCATCAACCTTTCTCTCCCCTCTCACGTCTTGGTTTTTTACATTTTAGGGAAAAAATGTCTCTGTTGGACTAGCTGCTTCCCACACATGGACACCCTCACCCACCACAGAAGGGACACCGCAGGGTGCAGTAGTATTTGAAGACCCAACAGACAGGATTAGGAAAACCTAAAAAGAGGGAATCAGAATAGAATATAGATTTCCCTACAAATGGAAGCTGTGAAGGAAAAAATATGGAAGACAGACTATGGTTCACATCTGCAAAGCATTTGGCTTCCTACCCCTCACTCATTCAAGGGCAGTCAAACACACTCACCTGCTTTTTACAGAAAAGGGGCACCAAGGATTTCTCCTGTGCTGCACGGCGAGTCAAGAAAGCAGCTCTCATCATTATACTTTGATTAAATATGGCATTAACTGACCTCATCTTCTGTGTAAGAAGGCGGTGAAGGGGGCAGTCCACCGTTTGCAGCTGACATATAATCTGTCTTCTCCAATTAGATATGCTTTGCAACAAGTGTGGTGGATCCATTTATTTCCGTACTGCAATAATGCAGATAAATCCAACTTTGGCTCCAGTCCCACTGCTTTCAAAGCTGGGGCTCTGCATTCACAATCCTTGCCCTTATTTTTTTTTTTTTCCCTTTCTGCTGCAAAATGTCACCAATTTACTTTAGCCTGGGGGCCCATTTCGAGTTTTACCGCTAATATACGAGAAATGCATTTTTCAAGCTGTTACCACTTAACTGTACTGATATCAGCCACTCAGGGGACACAATATTGTTTACACATCCTGCTCTATGGAATAAGCACGGATGCCAAAACTCTGCCTGGGTTGTGAAGGAGACGTTTACTCTCTGTTTTATGAGATTTCCTCGATTTGTGGCTGTCTCAATGGTCGTAAAAAGAGCTGTAAATCAAAAGAGCACCACAAAATTGCAATAACAACTGTCGAACTCAGCTCTAAAGAGCATAACTCCCAACAACAGAAGGTGGAAAGCTTTTTTTCTGATTTAATACCAGGTGTGGGGGAGTCCTAGCAAGTTGACATGCAGTGCCTTGTCTTCCCACAGTTATCTACACACAAGCTAAGCCAAAAACCTCTTTTTTGGCTGCTCCCCTATCGCTTGCCCATACTCTGCCCCACACAGTCCCTTCTGACCTCTTTCCTCCTCTTTTCTGGAAAAGAAAAGTCTTTCTCAAATGGCTGGAGAATGCTTACACAAATAACTGCTGAATGCACAGCCCTGTTTAAAGCATTAAAATAGCCAGAAAAGTCAGTCTAGTGTTCAAACACGGCTGCGCTTTGAATTGTGGCTGCTTTGCAAAACGGCAATGGCTTTAGCAGATTACCCTCAGCCAGAGTCTGTCACCCTGTAGCTGGCCTACCCGAGAGAGCCCAGATTCCTGCACAGTCTCCCAGCCCAGTTTTTAGGGAGTGGAGTGAAGGAGGAGAGGGCTGGTGAGACATGAGTTATTAACAGCCGTCTTCTGGGAGCTGATTCTAGCTAAAATGGTTCCAGAACAGGCAGCTCCATTTGCTCTGACAGTCTCCAGCGAGGACTGGCCAAGCAGCAGATGCACGAACTCGAAAGTTTCTGTTACTCTGTGCCACTGGCTACAGTCCAAACCAAAGAGAAAGTTTCACCCCGTGGGTAAAACAGCCTTCCTGGATTTTTCCATGCCCCATTCCAGTTGCTTTCACAAACAATCTTCTCATCCTTGTATCCAAAATACCTAAAAGACTCTCAGTTCCTGCACCTCGCCGCCCTCCCCGATCTCAGACTAACTTGGCCAATAACAAACTTCCTTCACCCCCCCAGCTCTTGGAGAAATCAGCTGTGGCACCGACGGCCACGCTGCAAACCCCGGGCCAATGCATTTGCCTCTCTGTGCTCTCCTTCCAAAGCACAGAAATCTTTCCTGTCCTTACCAGCCAGGTCTTCATTCTCTTTTTCAAGTTTCCTCTTAAATCAGCCTTCTTTCACGGTATTTAAATAGTCTTTCTCCCTTGCAGGAGGAGGTTGGGATGTGCATAAGCCAAAGCACATTAAGAAACGAGGAGAGACAGTTCATGGGAAGTAAGTTTTGACACTGTTCATCTCAGTTTCCTTTCTATCATCAGTGGTAAACTAAAATACACTTGGGTTTTAGTGTGTTACTCTATCTGTGTCTGGTGGTGTGTTTTTCCAGATGCATGTCCTAATTATGCTCTTCAAGTAAATGCCCTGTGGAGCAAGGTAGTAGAAGAGAAAACCTCTTTACAGTCACCATCATGCTGTGATCCATTCTGGACAGGAACTCCCCCCTGCACTGAGAGCACAATTTAATTTCCATGGACCACTTGATGTGAAGGGAAAAGGATCTATATTCTTTTGTCTGAACCCCACAAAGTGTCAGCCCTTCTTTTCCCATTCTTCTGGTAGATGTGTACATTCATACTCTTGAGAAAATCCCCAATAGACGGGAATGGTCTTTCACTTCCAACACATTATGCCTCCCTGCTATAATCTTTTCCTTCTTGTACAATGCCTCTTGACTTTCCTTTGGCTCTCTTCTGTGCAATTTTTCCTTTATGATTACAATCAGAGACACAAAACAAAAAAGTCCCCCAAACTCAAATGAACAAAAAATGTCATTCAGAGCCTTTGCCGATGACGTTACCGGCAATTCCAGTTGAGAAACCATCTGTACAGACATGAACTGATCTGACATAGGGAACAGCTAGTTTCATTTCAAAAAGCTCTGTGTTCTCAGTGTTCTGGGTACAGGAGCTCTACAAGCCAGCTGAAGCTCATAGGGTGAATATGTGATCAGCTACACCCATGCAGCTCTTCCAAATTTATTTCTTTTGTACTACAGCAACGATCTGGGTGGAGTTGCAAAAAATATTAAAGGAGTCAAATACATACCATGCCAACTGCTGACCACAAAACCAGGCCATTTCCTCATGTCTCAAACCATAAGAAATGTCTCCTACTTAATCGCTTGTATCAGTTACCAACTATTTTCAACAAAAACACAGATCCTCATGCTAGAAGCTACAGGAGTTGGAGTTCGGCAAGTCCCAGAGGATGGAAGGCTGAACTCTGGACACACGCCTCGTACCAGGACGGTGGTGTACTCTAGCAGGACAGGCCATTTAACAGCAGTTATTACAATAAGGCAGAATTGCAGGGCAGTTGCCAGCTTTATTTTCCATATGTGCTGATATGATTTCACCTCGAAAGTTTCATTTGCCTGCGGCAAACAGTAGATGTCTGCAAGAGGTTTTGTGTTCTAAAACCTTCTACTGTGTTTGCTCATGGACCTGGGAATAAGCAGAGCACCACGGACCTAGCTTTGCTCTTCTCCCTTTATGGTGATGTCCATGACTTGTCCACCAAATGGAGAGTTTCCAGTACACTCACACGCATGGCCTGCCAAAGGGCCAGGCTGGCTCTGGGCAAAGGAAAGCTGGCCCAGTTGGGGAAAGTGGAACATCACTGTGGAGTGTGTTCAAGCACCAGCTTTGCACAGGTGATGCTTTTGGAAAGAACCAGAGAGCAAGCTGTGCTTGACCTCTGGTTGGCTACTATGTGTTCATTTTCCAAGACAGCAACAATTCTGTTCAGCTGTCAGGTTGTTAACCCTTCCAGAGAGGAGGGCTGATCTCCCTTGGCCTCTTACAGGCAACGGCTAAAGCCCCTGCCCTTTCCATACCTCTCTTCAAAAGTCACAAAACAGCTAACAGCTCAGTTCAGTGGAGCTTATTTCTTGAACTGCAGGCACGAATCTTGTGTTATAAGAAACCTTTGTGATTTTAGCCTAGCCACGAGTGTGCTTGCTTAGTAAGGAGATGAAAAGCCTACAGTGAAAAAAGAGGCAGAATAATCCTGCATGTTAATACTCAGTGACTAACACCTTCCTGGTGACAATCTCCTTGTACTCACTGCAGAGGGATGTGTGCAATGATCCTCCTGAGACACTATCTTGAAAATGCACAAAAAGCTCTGATCAGACCCCAGCATCTTCTGATTAGCTTAGCAAGAGCAGGAGAAAGCACATCATTTTTCTAGAAAGTGCTTTTGGAGAAATAGCACTTGATCAAACACTTAGCTCCACACATGTGCTTAATCTCACTGTAGCTGAAGCACTTTTCTGAGCCAACACCTTGGTTATTTCTTCTGTGAAAAATAAAAGGATGGCCTCCAAAACTAAAAATGTAGACTCGAATAGTCAACAGTTTAGGAAAATTCTGATGAGGCTCTGAATTCCTGTGGCTTTCAGCTTATCTGTAAAACAATCTGGAAGTGGTGACATTGGCAAATGAGAGGAGAAAAGAAATAAAAAATAAATAGCAGATTCATCCACTGTGGCTATCTTATTGTAATGATCACCCAGATCAGTTCAAAGCAAATGCATTTAACTTTTGTTGGGCATATCCTTCCCGAGCTTTTAATAGTTGGGTTTTTTTTTGGTGTGCTTTTGTTTATTTTTGGTTTTCTTTTTCCTAAAGCAATACCAGGTACACTCTGACAACTCTGGCATGCTGCGGCCAATCCATCTGCTTCTGTACACTGGGCAGGCTGCAGAAAATGGAATTCTTCTTTCCCATTTGCCTCCCAGTCTCATTGCTGCTGCTCCCCACTAACACACTCACAACTCCTTCCCTTGCTCCCCTGGCTGGTGACTGATTGCTGGACTTAGAGCAGATGGCTGATGGAGCCAGGACTGCTGTTTCCTATGCACTTCAGTGGTTCCAATCAGACCTCAGAGTCTCCTGCCTAGCTTTGCAAGAACACAAAGCAAAAGGTGCAGCAGTTCTCTACCCAATGAGCCGAAGCCACTTTCTAATCTCATTTAAGATATATTTTACTAGATATTTCTCAAAATAGGTATTTGAAAGTTCATAAGCTAAGCAAGAGCAGTGAAAAATAATCCAAGAGCTGTAAATAATTTGTATTTTCCCCCAAACAGGTCTATTGCAACTTTATCATTGTGAACAACACAATTTTGTGCAAGGCCCTGTGCACAACTCTACAAAGATTCACCACGCTCCCCTTTAACACGACCGAGGAAATGTTTGGCTCCCTATGGCCAATCCAGACTTTCAGGTCCCAAGAGTTACTGCTGTATCTCACAGGAAGAGAAATGCAAAGGAGTCAATCCCTACACCTCTGCCTCAATCTCCAGGCAAGTAATTCCAGTACCCCAAGTCCTCCTCCAGCAACTTCAGAGCAGCCTGAAGCACATTCTGAACTGGCTATTCAGAGAAAACCACTGTGGCTTTTGTTGACTTTACTGTGACCACCTTTAATTTGTGCCTTCCATAACATCCAACATGACATTAAAACCTAAGAAATAGTTTTGCTTGTGCACAATAACATTTTTTTCTTCCTCTAAATGACTTCCAGCATATACAGACAAAAGAAATAATGTCACTCTGCTTCTAACACTCCCAGCCATCAGAGGCAATGTTCACCACAACTTTGCTTCTGCTCTATATTAATGTTTCTGTGCAATACAAATAAGCACCTCATTCAGAGATCTCTCCTCAATTTATTTCACTCCGAAAAAGGAGACAGATGGTAGAAGACAGAGGGTTTTACAGTAAGAGGGGTTGGATTTCTTTCCTCTTCATTTGTTCCCTATGCTGTTTCTTATCCTCGGGGACCTGGAGTTTCTTTTGATAGCACCGTGCTGCCTAATAAACACACAGACAAGCACAGTCACAAGTATACATCTATCATCAAAGAGCCCTTCTTGTCTCCACTCCCCACAAAGTTGATTAATGATTACGTGTTTAACACATACATTATACATGGGAGGGGGAGACGAAGAGGGTAAATCCAAGCCCCTGTATACATTTACATATATTTACATACTCACATAAAGAAAATAGAGGAAAGCAAAAGAGGGCCATTCCCACTGGGACAAAAATCCATTTGAGTAAACATACCTCCTAGCTTCCCTTCTTAAAAATGCAAGGGCAAAGGGAAAGCACTACCTGGTCTAAGGAAGGAAGTGCAGAATGAGCAAGCAGCCTTGCCTGGGTCCTGTGCTTCCATCCTGACATGAAATCAGTAAATCTGTTATCAGCAGTGCCATTACTTATGCTTTGTAAAGGTGATCTAACAGCTGCAACTGAGTTTAAGAGACAGGAAAGGGGTTAAAGCTTTAAGGGTGCTCTTGGTTTGTATTATTAATTCATACGGCTAAGAATCCCAGTCTGGCAGGCAATAAAATAGATAATTAATTCAATTAAATGTCTCCTTCATGTAGAAAGAAAAAAATATCTATCTTGTCACATCAATCAATACCCAGAGGTACTGGGAACATTTCATGGAATTGCAACCTGGGGTGACTAGAGATCAACTACAACGCCAGGCCTGATCCTTACTGCAGGCAAAGGAGCGATGCAGTGTGAAGGATACAATATGGCCAACTCCCTTCTACAGCCTTCCAGGCGAGCCAGTTCTTGGACCTGGATAACTGCCCATGTAAAATAAAGCAGCCTGAAGGCTGCTTTAATCACGCTGACTGCCAGTGGTCTCAAGCAATTGTTCCAGCAGCTGGGGGACCAGTACCATGGTAAAGGACTCCCCTGACAAAGTCCCTTCTGGCAACTAGGACAAAGCTGGCACTGAAAATGCTATTGTGGCTCTCTGCTCTCCAAAGTGTCCTCGTGCAGAGTTAATCTTCCAGCCACCCGCTCTGCTGGTTTTCAAACATCTTTGCAAGGTTCAGATTTAATACCGCTCTGTTCGCAGGGGCTTCTTGCAGCGTGCTGGCAGCAGACAATCGTGTTTGGTATTAATCTCTGCTGAACCAATCCATACTGGCTTTCTGCTGGTCCAGCTCCACCAGTCCCAGCCAAGGCACAAGTGCTGGTGAAGACAAGGCACAGATCAGCGGCCTCTGACAGTATTTTAAAAGATGTACTTGCCTTGTATCAATCCTGAAGAGTGGAAGGGACAGCTTGGGGAGCAGTGGTGATGGGATGAAGGGTTAGAAAACCCTCCATACACCGGTCTGGTCACAGTCCTAAGGCTGTGGCAGATGGATAGCCAGAAATATCAACTACCGAGAAGGCACAAATCAGGAACTCTGTTCAGTCCCCTCATAATCTTCTTCCTCTGAGTCATGACTGCTGGCTCTATGACTCCATACTTTCCATAAAGCACAGGGCCTGAACTAATGATGTCACTTTCCTCCACCTGCTCATCCCTTACTTCAAATAGAAACACTATCAAAATACAAATATTTTCTTTAACTTTGGAAGAATGGGAAAGATTTGCCTTGATTTTTTCAAATAAAAAAAAACCCACAAAAACCAGGAAGCCGTGGCCAAGAGGCTCCATGTAAATTCGAGCACCAGTGTTCATTGCCTCACCTGTTCTCTCCTTCACTTCCTGATCTCTCCTGCTCCTCACATACCAGGTTGCTTCAGTACACTGCCCCCCCATGAACAGCAGCGGGTGTAGACTACTGCCACAAACACTGTAAAGTATTAACTTATTTGTGCTGAGATGAAGCAGTGTAGAGGGGAATCAGTGTCATGATGCATGGCAGCACATCCTCCTAGTGTGTGAGGTCACTGAGGATCAAGAGCAGCTGCAGGACCAGGGCTTGCATCAGTTCAGCACACACGTTTTCCTGGGCGCATTTTATCACTGCCTCATATAAATGCAAGCATACTTTATTTGCATTGCTACTGCAGCATCTTGTGATAGCTATTTCAGATCTACCCAGGCTACAGCCAGGAAATCTCATCCTTAGAGCAGAAATTAGTAAAGAAATACAGCTCCATCAAAGCACTCATGGTTCACCTCCATTAGCATGAACTATGTACACGATCTCAGCCAGTGCGACCTAAACCCAGCCTCCAACACGCAATGGAAAGACATGCATGGCAAAAATATAACAAATACCAAACCATCCTTCCCCAGTCCCAAGGTTTGTGAGCCACATCTGCTTTGTCTGAGTTAGTATCTTGTTGGCCTCTGAACCAGAGACAGATTTCAGAGATGAGAGGTAAGAAATGAGACAATTTTGATTCTGAGACAGGGAAAATGATCACATTAAAGGTGTCACGGCCTAAGCAAGACGTTAGCACGTCCCTTCCACACCTCCTTGGCAGATGCC
Source organism: Chloroceryle aenea (assembly GCA_013399075.1). Taxonomy (NCBI): domain Eukaryota; kingdom Metazoa; phylum Chordata; class Aves; order Coraciiformes; family Cerylidae; genus Chloroceryle; species Chloroceryle aenea. The sequence continues at coordinate 1,035,577 of VWZY01011632.1, read as the reverse complement.
CAGATGGAAGTCACAGTGCTGTCTCTTCAAAGCAGCTGTTGCTCATGCCTAGTGTTTATCTGCTCGACAAAATGGGTTATGGTGTCAAACCTGCTAAGCAAGGTATTGCCCAATGTGCCGCCTGCTTCCTTATCTTGCCTATGTCCAGGGGTTTGAAAAGTGCTATAATGAAATTCACTTTTATCTTCAGTACTTCTAGATTTCAAGTTTGGGTTTTTTTTTTTCCAGACTGACAAAATGAGCAAGATAGTCACTCTGGAGACCGTTCAACAACACACAGCTGAGGCCTCAAGACTATCTGCCATGTCTGAGTAATGTCTCTTGCACAAGTTTGTGCCAGCAGAAAAATGACTCAACTTACAGACTCTGGGGACTCTGGGGTTGAAGAACTGACAAATGATACATGTAAAAAAATGTGATTGCTCTTTGCACCTTTTAAAGCAGAGAGGTTATCAGAGAACAAAACCAGAAAAGCCAACAAGAGACTCGTGCTAACTGAAGAGTGTACAAGACAAGGAAAGGACCGCCGACTAAAAAGATAGCAGCACTCCTGCACCCTGTTTGAAGACAAGTTACAGTCTCAGCTCAAGCAATACGGCATTTTTAAATCAAAGAGATTTTGAACTTAGACACAGATGCCATGAAAATATGAGGCATGACTGGAAGATCTCCCAGTATCATTTGAAGCGAAGATTTTGCTCTCTGGAGTAATTTCAAAGCAGCTGATGACTGTGTTGTGTCATCTTGCCAAAATATAAAAGCCACATAAAATTGCTAGTGGGATAAGGGCCATCTTCAGCCTGCTCTCAGGTAGGTAGCCAGGAACAATGCCCCACAGCAATCACACCTAAGGCATATTTCAACGGGCAGCAGAGAAAAGCAGTGCACAAGACAGCAAGGTGTACGTGAAGCTGATGTGCAGAGAAGGTTTTAGGTTATCAGGCTCAAGATTTGGGGTTTATTTCACTGTAAATAGAGAGAAATTTCTAAGTTCACATTAAAGACACAAAACAAGAAGAGGGAGTGATCGATTGGTGGTTTCACATCTTGCCTTGGGGGAGCAGTGCAGGTGAGTGCAAGGCAACCAAGAGAGAAGCACATTCAACCTCACAGCCAGTGCCCGACCCAGAGTTTTGGAGGGAGCAGCAACACACAGAGAGGAGTAACGTGTTGTGCTGCCAGCCCGGCTGCCTCCCTGCCTCTCTTCAGCCGTGCTAACCAGAGCCCCAGCAGAGTCTGCTGCAGGGACCCTCCTCACTGCCTAGAGACAACCGAATGCATGAAGACAAGGGAGGAGGAATAAAAAAAAGTGTCACATCAGATAGGAGCAGCAGAAGTTGCTCTGCTGTTAGTGCCTTGGGTGGGCAGCGAATCCAGTGCTGCACACCAGAATAAAATGAAAGCAAGCTAGTAAGAAATAAGAAGAATATGATGAAGCACTACAACTGAGATATTCAAGAGACTGAGCGAGGTTTAAAGCTCACAGATTACAGTAAGGTATAACATGATAGAGTCAGCAAGCTTCTCCAGTACAGAAGTGACTCAAACTTTGACATTTTGTCTTTGAAATACCTGTTCAAATATGAGTTTCTCTACAGCTACAAAAGCAATGAAAAAACCCATAGCCACCTCTCAAAAAACCCCAATCTGCAGCAGCAAATCCTTTTTTCCCCTCCATGTTTGTAAAGCACCAGGTGCAGTGAAATCCTGGTCTGTCACTCAGGCTTTCAGGTACTACTGCAACGCAAACAGCAATAAAAACCCCCACCCCATGCAAGAGCAAGCTTGAAAAAACGCCACCCTCGGTACTGCAGATACCCTTACAATAATCTCCCCTAAACTGGAAACGTTACCAGCGCACCAAGAAGTGCTGGAAATATTTAGTGCTCCCGTTATCAACCTGGGTTTAGTTTCATTAGTAGTCCAGACATGTGGTAATGAAGAACCCATTCAATTCTCTCTCTCTGCTAGTGGTACACTTCATGGGCTCACGGAAAGCACACATAAAACCGTTATCTCTGACAGGGATGGACACATGCGTGCATGTCCCGGATTTGGAAATTGCATTGCAGCGAGTGCAGCCTTCACGTCACTCAACTGTATAGCTTAGAATTTTACATTTTAATTTTTTTGATGTCTGGGGAGATTAAAATGAGAACTGGCAGCATGTGCAAGGGATACTACACTTTGAATGTGTTATCTATAGCGATTCAGGCTTCCTGGAGCTCCAGCTGAAGCAGGTTTTTCACGATGGAAGAAACCACATTACATCGCTCCCTAGGAAGTGAAACAAAACAATAAAGGACGGTTAATCTCTTCTCTAATTCTGCTCTGTGGGACAACTCCTTCAGCAAGCGGCGCCTGGCTGTATCTACCTGGGAGGGGGTCATTTTACTTCGGCTTCCTCTTCTGCTTCCCTCTGTCCCTGGGAGCGTTCTGTCTCCCTGCTGCATCTTTCAATGGCTTTATCAGAGCTTGCACCAACTCAAGCGTGAGAAGTAGCTCTGGGCCCAGCAGGGAGAGGTGGGGGAGTGTGTCTGTGTGTGCTGCAGGGGGGGAGAGAGGGGAAGACAAGGGAGGAAATGTTATTCTGTCCTTTGTCTTTTCAACAATTTCTTTTTAATGCAACTTGCAGAGCAGCATATAATTAGGGGTCTTGTGGAGCAGGCTTAAACTCAGGAGTAACCCTTCTAACGACCTCAGCAACGGATAATCAGGTCCGCGGCTGCGGGGCTCAGCACGCCACCCCACCCGCCGCGCAGCTCGGCCTCGTAATTAGAAGCCTCCACACTCCGCTGCATAAAGGCAGATTGCAAGGCCAGCGTGAAGCCCTTGTTTGAAGCTGGGGGCACAAAGATTGCAGTGCCTGTGATGGATGGAGACAAAGACTCCGAGACTGGAACGCTTCCAGCAGCCTCCGAATCCTTGCAGCGTTTCTGATGGATGTTTTTGGGATTTCTTAGAGCGGCGAGGTTTATCCTCCCGCATCCCCCCCAGAATTCCTCCACAGCTCCCTAAGCCACGGGGGGAGCTGATGCGCTACCGCACAAACATCTCCAGAGATGCTTCCGCGGTCTTATCACGAGAAAAAAAATGTCGCTGCTTTTTCCCCATCTATTTTTGTTCGCTCTCCTTCCCGACTGGGAGGAATGGCTGGCGCTTAGGAATACATTGGCATGAGGACACGGGCCCTGAAATTCCCAATCCAGGACATTGCTGTAATGTGTTCACACCGATGGGAAGCTGTGGTAGCAAGTACTATGTCGAAGTTGTAGTCGATATTAGCATAATATCCCTAACCTGTTAAGCATATTAAAAAAAAATAAAATATCCTCCTGTTTGCTTATTTTTCTCTAACTATTTACGTAACTTTAAGCACAGGATTAAATGAAAATTGACACTGAAGAGTAGCCCAGCTACAGGAGGGAGAGAGGAGGAAGAAGAAAAGGAAGGAGGGGCGGATCTTCACAGGAGAAAAAACCAACTGAGGACAGTCAGTTTGCGTCACATAGCCTCTTATAAATGCCAACTTCTATTTTACCCCAATTCCACCACACTGTTTTCATCTTTTGGGCTGCTGACACGGCTTCTTTGCAGGTTCCTCTGCACCCGATCTTTCCTGTGAGTCGCTGCGGCTTCTTGTCCCACCTTCGCCACAGCAGCAGCAAAGCAAACAGGAGAAAACCAAACAGCTCAAGCAACTTGAGCAGAGCACAGCAAGACACCAAAAAAAAAAAACCAAACAAACCCAAATTCAAACAGTAAAGCCAAAAGGGCCTGAATAATGAAATGGAGGAAGAAAAACCAGTAATTCCACTCAGAAGCTGTGGACTGCCAGACAGACAAGCTCCATTGGAAAGAGCCAGTGTTTTTATAAGTTAACAGGGGCTGGAAGAGGATAAAACACGGAAGATTTTCATAGGAGAAATCAGGACACCCTGCCAAGGATGGCTGCCCTGAACTCAAGTTATCCAAGGACTTGTATTTGTAGGCTCTTAAAACCAAGGAAGATCATTAACAAGCTGATAAGATCCACCAGCAAAAGGAGCATCACCTGGACTTGCTAACATGTTTCATTCTGAATAATGGAAGGGCAAAAGCATCCAGACACTGAGCTGCTGCAGCTAAAAACACTAACATAAGATGCTGCAATTTGTATTGTCTCCTACCTACCCTTTCATTAGTGGTAGAATTGCTGCTACGTGCAAATGGTCTCCATCCTATCTCCCAGTCTGTCCAGTATTCTCCCTACTGCTCAAAACCCAGTCATTTCATGCATGCTACGATACCCTTCAGAAAACCAGACTGTAACATACTCCCTACAGCTCGGCTTAAAAGTTTCCTTTGCCTCTCTGCACAGAGATCACTGAACTGCTGCGTGCCACGGCCAGGCCACTGGTCCTTGGAAAGGTGCAATAGCTTAAAGGCAGCAAAACTACTGACCAGTGTTGGACCCGACTGAGGCATCATCTCCAGACTCGTGCCTGTTTTCAGTTCACCAGGATTTGAGGAGATAAGAGTATGGGCGGTCCTGATTTGGTGGTCCATGCAAAACTTGAACTCTGTAGTCTTGGTTTTGCTCATAAAAAGGGAAAAACCTGGTTTTGCCTTCTCTCTGATACAATTTTACAAGCTTTGGATTTACTTTTATGTGGCTTGTATCACGTATTTCAGCAAAAAGGAGCACGGTTTCATCACACGACAGATCTGCTCTACTTTTTCTGCATTAAGATGTTTACCCAATTGAACAAAATCTTCTCACTAGATCTTTTTGGGGAACATGTGATGAATACAAATTTAGGGAACTAGAAGGAAGGTGTAGAGAACTTTTGAACGTTTAAAAAGCCAATCCAGATCTGTGACATTCAGAAACAACAAAAAGTAAAACCACCTTCACTTCTTTCAACTTCCCATGCAAACAAACACTTGCTGCAAATAGTTTCCACAAACTACATCTAGAATCTACTTAATAAAGCACCTCTGCCAGCACCTTTATTCCAGCCCAATTAACTTCCTCCAGCTCTCCTCTCAAGAGGACATGCACTGAATCCTGCTGAAGTGGTGGGAGAGCACAGCCCGGCTACCAAACGCACAGCCTAAGAAAGGCTCCTGCCCACCGTGGAGGAGCAACCCCCCCTTGCCCCAGCCTCTCAGAAAAGCAGGCCTCCCAGTTTATCCTCCTGCGCTGCCAACAGTGGAGCCGTGTGGACAGAAGCTGGCATGGCTCCTGCTGTCCTCAGGGACGAGGGCTCCTTGCTGCACCCTGTGTCAGGAGGAGCTGTAAGAGATCGGACAAGATGGACAATAAAAAGGAGCACAAGACTCCAGAGGGCTCTTCTGCCTCTGAAGTCATGTTACTGTTGACTCCTTTATTGTGATTAACTCCCCGACATCTTCCTCCTGTGACAAGTGGAGGAGGACAGGCAGAACTTGGTGATTAATTTATCAGTGAATTACCTTCTTCTCTTTCAAATCTCGCCCCCACCTATGATCTTTATGGCTCAGCTCTGCCTTATGAGAGGCTTTACAGCCAGACACAAGCTTGAGACTTGGTATTTCACTGCAGAGAAATTTGGAGTGTCCCATGCTCCTTCGCCAGACGCGGTGATAAAACCATCTGCAAGCTTAAACGCACCCCATAGCTTTGTCTGAGGGGAAAAAAATCCTCTCCTCCCCAGGCTCCTGTTCAAATGACAGTAATTAGACAATCTCATCACTCTAGACCTGGAGAGGGAGGGGATGTTCACGGTAATTGGAGACATTCCGTGAAGCCACACTGCGCCTATTAAAAAAAAAATCCAGAAAAACCCCAAACCCAACAAACCACACACCGAAGAAACCAGCACCCTTCCCCAAAACCTGACTGGCATTTCCTGAATAAATTGCCTTTTCTTCAGGCACATTGGTGTGCTTTTTAATACTGGAGATTACTGGAAGGACTCCTGCAGCCCGATTAAGTGTAATGCAGTGTAAGAAAAATAGGAAGGAGGGGGGAACTCTCAGTAAAGCAATCGAAGTGAAAAATCTATCAAGAGCGTGGTGGCTCTGGAGGAGCCAGAAGTCCTGTTCTGAACACGCTCCAACTTCCCAGTCATTTGCTCTGCCGGACACTCTGGGGACCCCAGCACAGCAAACTACAATTTCTAGTAAATATATCCCAGGGACACAATTAGTTTTTCAGCTGGGGGCATGATAAATTGGTCATGCATAATTCAAGGCCAGAGCAGGCTGGAGTATAAACTGCTCCGTGGCAGCTTCCAACTCCCTGGCAGAAGAATGCAAATGGGCTGCTTGGCGCAGGGGCTGCCGGGCCCTGCTAAAGCTGCCGGCTTCGTCTCGCCCCCCGCGCGCGCACGCGTCCAGCGCCGTCGCGGCAGCCACCACTGCAGCCTTGCCCTCTCTGCACCTCTTGGTGATTTTAATTTCACAGCGATGTATCCCTGCCGGGCCCATGGCCTTGTGGGACTGAACGCACATTGTTACCACATCAAATACCCCTGTCCGCTCGCTCTGCCCCGGATTTGCCATACGCAGACACAAGAGAATGGTTTTGACCCAGAAAGAGGCTCAGGGACTGTGTGGTCTATTGTCAGCATTGGGTGGCCTGGGGCAAGTTAATTTCAAATCTTCCTCCGTGTTCTCATCTACATAATGGAAATAATGCCAAGCACACAACTGCAAGGTTAACAAGCAAGACAGATGCAGTTTGGGGTCTGATAAAACTCTGAGGTAGCTGAGGATACTCAACCCAGCTAAAGCAACAGCCTCAAGTCCTCTGAGCTTATTTTAGGTATTTAAATAAATCAAACTACTCATTCCAAGGAATCATATAGGAAAACAAGGGAACTTGCTGTTTTGCAGAAGTTAGTTTAGTGATGAGTGAAATGAAACCTTCAAGGAAACACTGGGAGTCTTTCAAATGACACCCTTGAGTTTCTCAAGTGCATGCCCTACAGTCTCCCAGTCAGGGAGACATACACAGTGTACATGCTGGAAAAATCTCCTAGAAAAATCAGCAGTAGTCGTCACACTGCAAGAGGAGGTGGTATTTGCAGTCTTGGCTACAGCCATGCAACTGAAGGCCGTTAGCTCTCTCTCAGCAGCTGCAGTTTTGCCATCTTACAAAATTCAGAAACCACTCCTCTGGATGCGTTGCCATTTTCTGCTCTTCAGGAACAGAACAGTCCAGTCTGGGAAATATTCTTAAGAAGGGCTGAGGCAGGGTGTGTGGGGTATTAACAAAGGAAAACTTAATTTTGGCAATGTATCTGCAGATACAACAGCCCTTTAATTTCATGGTCAATTCCACATACCCAAATAGCTGATTTTTGTTTCTGCCTTGTAGTTAGTGAAAATAATCCAGTTTTGCCTGTTTGTTTTAATAGGAATACTATTTTTCTTGAGCATGACTCTTTTATACAAAGTTAGGTTTTCCTAGACCAAGACCAAATAAAATCCAAGCAGAGAAACACGGGGTACAAATCTAAGGATCATAGTTGCTAACCTTGGTAAGGCTGAACATCCTCATCAACTTAAGTGACACAACTAGGGCAATACTCAAAGTAACACTGACTATCACCAAGGCCAGAAAAAAGCCCCTAACTATTTAACACAGTAACACTGTGATCAATTTAAACAATTTCTCATGTTGCACTTTCCTGCACTAGGCAGCACTAACATGTCTCAAAAGCCTGTAAGCACAGCCTTCTGCCACCAGCAAAGAGAACAACAAGCAGTGCATGAGAATATTTTCATACTTGCATTAACGTACATCTAGTACCTAAACTCTCAGAGACATCATCTTAACACAAAATGTCAGCACTCCCCTACCCCAACCATACTTTGCATTCTTCAGTTTTACAGCTTCTGGAATATTGCAATCCTTGCTTAAGAAGAGGGAAAGTGTCCCTAAGAAACTCTCTCCCTCATTCCCCTGTCTTTCAACAATTCCTCCTCCTTCTTTCAGTCTGTTGGTCTGTTCTCAGGCTTGCCTACATGGGGCTAAACCATTAAGACATGATTGTACAAAACCAGGTAAAATGTCTTACTCCACTTCTGGGGGAAAAAAATAATAAATCCCCACCCCCCAATTTAGGCTTAAACAAATAATAACCAAACAGTGAGGACCCTTGACTACTGTAGAGGAAATCTCAATGCTCCACTCACTGCAGACCCTTCCTTGAAAGGGCAAATGCCCTCTGTCATCTTCCTGTAATGGATGCTCTCTGAGCTATGTGTGTCCCTTGTTAGCACACAATATGTCACCTTCTGATATCCTTCAGGGAGAGGGCAAGAAATCAAATGCAGATAAATGCTCAAGTTTTTCTTTGCCTAACTAAGCAGGGGTGTACCCGTGTGCTCTCACACAAATGATGATCTGCAAAACTGTTCTAAGTGTAAGTAGGCCAGTCCAAATTTCCCTTTGGACCAGATTAGCTAAATTAGTGCTTCAAAAATGAACCACATATTTAACTGAACTTCCCCAGTTTTATATGATTCAGCAAGTCTGTCTTGTGAGGACACCTCCACCCCAGAAAGCAATCCTGCAATGGCAAGACACTGAGCACAGTATTTCCAGGGCTGTCTCACAGGCATGTGGGTGATGGTTCCCCCGAAGGCCAGACATCTGTGGGACTCAATTTGCAGACTGTATTTTGATTGCAGAAGGTTTTTTGGTTACAAAGAATAGGAAGCTCTGATGTTTATCAGCAGACTGTGAAAGAGCTTGTGGATGCAATGGCAACAATTTCACCAACAACTTCAAGCGATGCCAAGCTAAATTCTGGCCTGGAGCGTAAACCATTACAGAGCAGGAGCTGAAGGTGAAGTAAAGGACCAAATCACTGCACTCTTGGCAAGAATTATACTTCCTCTGAGCCACCAAGTCCCTTCCTTTCTCCATTAAAGAAAAAACCCATACACAAACCTTTTTAAATGTAAGTAGGGTTTCAAAGGTCAGCCCTGTTCACATCAGCCCACAGGGATTACATTAAAAAACCCACCACAAATACAATTTTTTTCCTTAGTGAAAACAGCAAGGACAAAATAGCGCTAATGAGCATTATTATTTTTATGCACATTGGTAGGCTTTTTATCTTCACACATGGATGTCTTCTCCATTAAAATAAGTTTTCCTGACACACATGGTGTACAAATTGTTGTCCCAGCTGTAAGAGCCATCCACCTTACAGCAATTCCACTTGTGGAACAAATTGGGTCAGTTTAAGGGATTTTTTTGTTGTTGTTTTGGAGGGTTTTTGTTTGGTTGGTTTTTAATTTCAGCATGTGTTAAAATTTGTATCTGAAAGAGATAATATGACTAAAAAAAAAAATGCCAGTGTCTTCATGATACGGGACAAGTTTCTAGCATGGTACAAATTTGTTTGTACACGTATACCAGTTGTACACAAACCCAGGGGTTTGTGTACTGAGGTATGTCATTTATTGCTCTGAGGCTCTGGTATAGGTACAGCCAGAGCCTGCCCATCAATGCACAACTGGGCACACTGCAGAGCACCAAAACACGGTTAGAAAAAATCACAAGGGGCATCACATCAAGAAGAGAAAATTGTGGAAGGTCACGCGTCAAAACCATTTGTCTGAACTTCCCAGTGAAAATTTCTAGGTGCAAAGTGAAAAGATGCTTAAAATCTGCTATCAAAAACATGACCATGAATTACCAGTGTCAGGAAATCCATGTGAAGAAGGCTTTACAAATCATCCATTTAAGGAAAAATTGGTCTGTCCCTATCCACATGGAGAAAAAGAACAAAACCCCCTGAAGTATTTATTAAGTGGTCTTGCTACACAGTCTGAAGGCCAGCAAGGTCTGTCTCTGATGGACCAAGGCGTAAGAGGTAATTGTGGCGTGAAGGGCCCTCTGAGGAGGACTCGCTGCTAGCGGACATTATGCTCGAGAGTCTGTCGAGCCCCATGGCCCAGAAGCTCTCAGCTGGCAAGGTGGAAGCTTCAAGATGCCGCAGCACAACAACAGTCCTCTGGGATAATCAACACAGAAGGCTCTCCACAAATCCAGCTACACCTCTATACTGGCAACCCTATGTACACGCACACAGAGTGACGGGGCAGTGACGTGCGGAGAGGCAATACCTGTGTAACCACCATCCTGCAGATAAAACTCTGCATTTTATTTACACAGCTCATATCTACAACATATCGTAAGCGGAGCCTCCCAGGCATTTACAAGGCTAGAAAATTAAAACTGCAGTTTGGTCAGAAATATTAAAAAGCTTTAGTGGTTCCACAAAGCCAACAGCTCCCGATGGAGGCTGAACCACATTTCCTTCCTGGGTTTCCACTGGAAAAAGATTAGAAGCACATTAGATATAATATACCCATATGCTTTGTTTTGCCTGCTTTTTGTTTTGCCTCTTAAGAAAAGAGCGAGATAGAAACTTTCCCTCCAGAATATTAAAAGTAACAAATTTAAAAAAATTATTAACAAACACTAACCTCAGATCATTAGCCAACCTGGCAACAGACCAGAGAAAATTTATAGCCGACGTGCAACATCAGCTTTCATCCAGAAATGCTAATTTCAGTAAAATGAATAGTGTGTGGGCTTTTCATACTGCTTTGCATTTGGCTCCTCACAGCCCTGTTTAAAGCCTGGGAACCGGCCATATAGTTAAACTGCACAGATGTTCAACAATCTGTACTTGTGTTAATTACCCTAATGTGAGCAGAAACTCAACAGATCCCTGCTAATGAAGGAGAAAGTTTTCCAGTGTGACTACCGTATGTTTCATTGTCACTGTATTACCAAGCTTCTCCCCCTCCTTCCTCTGCCCCCCCACCTCCTATTCTCTCCATCTCCTTTGCATTCACATCACCCTCCTACCTCAGCATGCATGAATTGGACCAACTAATGACTGTGTATTTGCAACATGGCAGACACCATTAGGCTCATCGGAGGTGCGGCTGCTGAATTTTAACAGGCAATTTTAAACAAGGTAAGAAAAACATATTCATCATGCTCCTGATTCTCTCATCCCCACCCATCTGCCATACTTCTGCCCTTGCCGCAGCTCAAAAGCACTCGCGACGTGCAAATACACTTCCCCCTCCATAAAACACAGACGTGTACAAAGCAATGCAAATAGATGTTGCTGGGCAATTACTGGAGATGGAAGCCGGAGAGTCGGGAGCATCTGGGAGGAGAGACTAACAAGATGATGGCTCGAAAGCGAGGCTGGAGCTCAGCGCTCTGCCTCGGCGGGCAGCACGGTAGCCGAAACGGGCTGTGGGTGACCCTGTCTGCTGCTTCCCTATCAAGAAGTGAGAGCTGCTGGACTTCATGGTGGGAACCACCAGAGCTGCACACAGGAGGGTAAGACGGGGTTTCTCAAGGGCACGACAGGAGGGAGCAAGGCAACGCTCAAGTGATCAGCGCTGCCAGTAGCAATGAACCAACACTGCTGCGCAACTTAACCCGGCATTAAAACATACTCGACCTCCCAAGAACTGCTTCTCCCACTGAGGATCTCACTTTCTCTTCCAGCATCTCTCTGCCCCTTCCCTGCTGCCAATCATCACCTCCAGCCCCTTCTCTCGCAGCAATCTGCTCGGCAAGCAGACGGAAAGGGGGCCGGGTAAGGGCAACTGACTTTCACCCTGGTAAGCCCCAAGTGACCTCTGCATGATACCAGCCCTGGCCTAAGCCAGAGTTCACATCTCCCAGGTGCCACCACTTCACAGTCAGGCCAGTCTTCACCAGCAAATTGTATTACAATGACCCTCATGGGAACAAATGTACTCGCTGTGCTCAACTTGACTGGCAGACTTGCCCCTGAGGAGGAAGGGGGAGGAAGCACCAACTTTGCTCATTTATTGCATCCACCCTGCTAGCTCAGCCTCCTTTGTCCTTCACAGAGCAAATGACTTGAAAATGCAGAGAGGCAGTAGGAGCTGCTGATCTGGGGAACCTGGCTGTGCCACGGCACGTTTCACCCACACCGTTCCACACCCTCCACTCAGAACAGGACACTTTCTTCCAGTTCTGCACTTGCAAAACCTTGAGTGCCCTCTCAAAACCCTTGTTCTTCATGAATTGAGGAAAGACAGTGGAGACACACCACACAAAAAGGTGGGGAGAGAATCCGGCATAACCCAGAAAGAGTTGAAAATTATTTAGAGAGCACTTGGCTCCTTTCTCCTACCTCTTCATCATTAGTACTGGAAGCAACACAGCTGTCTAATGGCAACTTCAGGCACCCGTGGGCCAGCGAAGTGACATTTTCCACACTTAAATAACACTGAGCTGATTTAATTACTGCACTTAATAGTAACAAAAGATGTCTCAATTTAATCTTCAAACAGCCCTCCAAGATCAAAACACAGCTGGCTGGATAACAAGATAGCCTAGGCCAGCAAACAAGTAGGTCCAATTTGTTCAAGAGCTGCATCCACTCCTCGGTATGAAAGGCCAAGGAACACTTGTCTGTTGAACAAATCAAAGAAAGCAGCACTCCCATCCCCCACCCCCTCCACGCCCAACTTTTGTTATATAGGGAAAAAAAAAAGGCAGCTGATTCACGGGTAAAGAAATGCAACGTGATAAAAGAACAAATGACGATGTTTGGGAGAGAAAGAATAGAAGTAAGAACCAAGACTTAACAGGTTTTGTTTTTCTAATCCTTCAAGATGATTAGGAATGAATGAATCAGATTGAAATCACATGGAGACAATGGAAGGTCTCTAACTCTTCTGGTTTTCTTTCCATAGTGGACATAAGGAGACAGCTCATTAAGGAAAGTCCTCAGGCTTTCAAGCTACAGTGAGGAATAACCATAAGTTTGGAGGGGGGGTGTTGATTTTATTTTTTTTTTGGGGGGGGGTCTCTTAGCCATGTTTGGGCAGGAAAGAAGTTGGCAAAATGTAACTATTTGCTTCTCAGATTTTCAATTGTCCACAGGAGGTTGTACCTGTTACTTTTTGCAAGCTGTTCTGAGAAAGACCCCTCTCCTCATCAGCTTTAAATGCACCTTCCTGCTGACACTAGAGTTGGGTCTCTCCAGGCACCTGCAAAGAATTCTTTAGTTTTTGCACATTCCATTACAGCTAAGCACAGAAAAGTTGTAGCCAATCTTTCAGCCACTGCAACATTTCTGTGATCCTGAGTGGCAGAGAAGCCTAAAAAAAAAAATTTCCTGTTGTATAGGGGATGTAGCTTTCCAACTGTCCCTTCCAACTACTGATAGTAACACAAGGGGCACACAGCCTACTTTGCTGATCTAAATTCTACTAGCATTAATTACAAACAAGTTAGCTAGAAATCGGTTTATTGAGTTTTGTGGGATTACTTTGGATTGACAACAGTCTGGGATACTGTTGCTGAAAGCTTTAGAAGGGTTTTTTTTCTATTAATTTTTCCTAAACTTTTTGTCTTCACCAAGAGCTACGATTAGGTAACTTCAGTGTTCCAGTTTTCTTGAAGATCTAGATCATGATTTTGGGTATTGTGGTTTCTTTGGGTTTTGTTTTCCATTCTATACAGAGCTTACTCCATTAATAGCAGTTCTTAAATAACAGATGATGTCATTGGCCACCGCAGCATGACTTTGGTAGACCGAGGACAAAGGGGAATTTGCTACAACTCTGGTGACTCTCCTCTCTCTGGACCATGGCATGACAGAGGAAGAGGATGTCCACGTTCACAATAATCAGAGTCAAACAATCCAGTGGTTTGCTCGAATACACTGCCAGGCATGAGACATCTGACCAGAGAACCGTGGAGTCATTGAAGTGGGAGGGATTTGGAGAGGCCCTCTGGCTCAAACAGAACTTCTGTGTTCAAGCAAGTTTCAAAGGGCCTTGGTTAGCTCAACCTGCATGCAAATTTTGGAGAAATTCCCTCACTGTTCATCTAAGTACCCTCCTTTCCTTGTGACTTTGACCCTGTACTTTTAAAAGCATTATTCAGCACTATGTTGGTGAAGAAGCACTCATTGCTTCAATTTACAACACAACCTCTGTACTGATCTGTGTTCAAGCTCTGAGAACAAACCTTCCTAGTTCCAACTAGCTGGTTTCAGACATCTGCATGGCACCTAGGAATAAAATTTCCCATCTGTTTGCTCAGTTGGTTTCCTTTCAGCAGGACTGAACCTTACCTTGAAACCACTTTCCCAACCATCTTAAGTTCTGGATCTTGCAGGGGCACTCACTGCTGAAACTCCAGCAAAAGCACATTTCCAGTTTGCGTGTTTGTTTAAGTAAGTGACAAAGATGGGGGACTGGAAGCAATTCCCTTAACTAGAATTCACAAGTGCAACCAACTAGAAAAACTCCTGCCTGCGTGTGAGGAGGGAGTCAGACTTTCTCAAAGACTGAAAGACAGCTCTGCTCAATGCCCGGCAGCACGTACAAAGCACCAAGGGTGAAACCCTGACCCCACTGCAGTCAGCAGCAAACTTCCCATCAATTTCCTCAGGGCCGGGATGTTCAAACCTGTACAGACAATTCACAAGCCATCTTTTCAAGGGCACACCTTTGCACAAGATTCCCAAGGGCCTTTTGAGTTTTGACTTAAACGCCTGGATTATTTTTACAATTCCAGTTATGGGTTCTTTGTTCGCAAGGAGTTAAGCAATACAAAGAACACGGCGAGAGAACAATGGAGGTATTACCATGCATGATTTGTCTTAAAAAAACCTGCCTTTCTTTTCATGAAGTTATAGATCCAATTTCAGTCTTTATTATCACTTTGCCATGTGAGAAAGTGGTTCTTAATTTTAATAAAGGAAGGGAGCTTCATATTTCAACAAGAGCTAAAACACTTCCTGCGATAGAGAAGGTGGAAAGCTCTTCTGCTAACAGCTACCGCAGGCCAGATTCGTGGAGGGAAAGGGAAATAATCTGTCCACAACCAAGCAAATAAATCTTGCCTAGGACATATCTAACGGTGGGCAGGAGCCCAAAGGCATCTCGTCAAATGAGATCATTTCTGCCCCCTCCATTTTAAGGGAAATTAAAAGCTTGCTCTGCCAAGCACATATTAACATTTCACTTATCACCAAACTTGGGGGCCAAGCAAGCACGTATCCTACTGCAATCTACAGGGCACCACTGGACTAATTCCTTCCTTTCACTCAGATTTCAGTGGAAATTTCTCCCTCTAATATACTTTGTCCTTAAAAAGGAATCTGAGATATATTGAAGTTCCAATATAAAACTTAACTGTGTTCTATTTTACACAAATAATGACAAGTTTAACCCGATCCACAAACCAAAAGTACGTGCCCTCAGTCCACGCAGGCGTGTGCAGTCTGCCTTTGAGAAAGCTCTATCAGAGGCCCACGACTCCCATGCCATACTGCTATATACATCTTAACAAGAAAAGCTGGGTGTGTTTGGTTGGCCAAAGCATCACATCTGTTCCACTCTGAAGTGTGTTATGGAAATTCCTTTTCCCTGAAGATGACCAACAGCCCTATTTTTACAGCCCTTCCCACTGTCCTCACTAGTGCTAGAATTGTAACGCAAAATCTGTCTTTAAACGTGGTCCTCACTGGCAAGAGGCAAATAGTTCTGTAAAATTGGTTTTAATGTTGTTCCATCTCTGTTTGGCAAAGGAAATTGAATTAGTTGTAACCAGAGTACCAGGAATTTGGTTTAAACATGGCCCAGGTGGCAAGAGAAAGACAGATTCGATACAGCATTAGGTGGCAGACTGGCTGCTGTTCGGTGCGGTATTTAATGCACCTCGGCACAAGCAGCAGCCCCGCAACAGAGGTGGGGGCAGAGCAGCAAAGCCCCTCACTATGAACAAAAAGCCAAGTGAGAGAAAGCAGTTCACACACCACAGCTTCTACTAGTTTTTTTTTTAATTTATTAAAAAAAAAGGCTGAAAATTTTAAGTAGTTTTATGCATTCAAATATCAGCTCCTCTAGTCCAGATATCAACTGTCTCCTTCCAGCTCTGCACAACAACCTCTTTCACTCCTCAACCCTGGCAAGTACAACACAACATAACTGAAGGAAATGCAGAGCCCTCTGCAAAAGGCCTAACATGCTCTGCAGCTACGTGGTCATCCAAACGGGAGCGCATACACTGCCAATATTCTCACTTTGCACTCAAAAACCTCAGGCACAGACAAGTGAAGTGTCTTGCACAGCAAGGCCATGTCAGAGAGGAGCACACAGCACAGGTCTCCTGCCCTGGAAGCTCCAGCCACTGGGACACGCTACGTGAGCATTTTACAGAGCTGCAGGAGGATTGAGAGGGACAAGATGTTATTCATTGCACGTGTTATTCATTGTTATTCATTCTATATCCTGAGTCTCAGTACAAGGTAAAGAGTAACCCTAAGAAACTGAGAGTCACACATAGAAGACATTCCTACTGAAACAGCAGTAACAAGAAAATCAGTACGACACCTCCTGACAAATTTCAAGCCAGGTCCAAAGAAAGAAATGGAGAACCCAAAGCAGTAGAAGAAACTAGCATTTATATCTTCCAGCTCTCTTGCATACAATTCCCAGCAAAGTGATTTAGCTGTGATGAACAGGGCTGTAAGATACAGAAGTGAGATACGGCTGGTTTTTAAGATTCTTTTCAGGTAGCCAAGTACGAAATCCCTGCCCTTCTCTCTCCTCCAGCCATTCATCTTTTGCAGGTGATGGAAAGCCCCTCTCCCAGCGGGTGGTCGTGCTCTCGTAGACCTTAATGCTTAATTGCCACAAATCAATTCCAACCTCGATGCTCAGGCTGCTGCTACCCGGTCCCCCTTTCCACCCCTGTCTCTTTACACTGATGGCAGCCCAGGATCCTCTCATGTTACTAAATCAATCTTCGAACACACTGCCTAGGGAAAACAAAGAGGCAGCACCAGGCACTGCTCGCTGCAGCCCAGGGCGATGAGTTGATGTTAAGCAAGAGGACCAGCCTAAAAAAAAAAGTCAACTCCGTGCGTGTGTGCGCGCGCACGTGTGCACACACACTGCCTCCTATTTTATTTTTTTGTTCAACTGGAATTAATCAGGAACGATAAACACTGTTTGTCTCCTGAAAGCAGCAGTGGGGGGATGAAATATGCCTCTTAAGCTTATCAGCTTCAGAGCCACTGAAGAGAAAGCTGGCTTCTAAGCCCAGGGATAATGGGCTGTCCTTTCAGGAAGGTATCAGAGGTCTCAGGAGAGGGAGACAGCACAATGGTGTGACCTTCAGCTAATAAAGCCCACCCTAGAGTCCAAAGAAGCTTGGGGAATATTGACAAAAGTTCATATTTACAACAGCCTGGACTCTTTCCAGATACCATTACCAGTTTAGAGAGCTGCAGCCTCTGTATGTACGCTCACACAGGCTTTTATTCTGCCTCCTCCTTTCTTTCTTTGTTCCCATGCTGGCAAAAAAAAAAATTAGTCAGAAAATGGCAATTCTTCTGCTAACAAGGCCCCACCAGCGCCTTTTTTAATGAAGGGAGTTATTTAAAATTTCAGTTTCAACCTCAGCACTATCCTCTACTTGAAGGAGATTCAAGGCCTCTTGCAAGGATTCTCAGTGCGTCATCATGCTCATCAGGAAGAAAGCATATGTGTTTTTGTGGAAAATCTGCTGATGTATTTATAATTCTTTAAACAAAAAGGCAGCCAACATATTGTAAAATGAGAAGGTTGTTTTGTTTTGTTTTTTTTTTTTTTTTTTTTTATAACAGGTTCTGGAAATCAATGCAGCCCCAGCCAGAAATACAAAACCAAAG
>VWZY01011632.1:1005762-1017787 GCA_013399075.1 Chloroceryle aenea | reverse complement strand
AGCCTGCGTTGTGGTTAGCAAAATGAAGTTTAGCCCATAACTAGAGTGCATAGGCATGACTGGAATACAAATAATAAATAATATTTTTTAAACTGTTCATACAGAGAAAAAAGCCAATTTCAAAACATAAAAACTGTCTGAAGCAAAAGTTTCATTTTTCTGCCTCTTAATGTAGCTCCAAAACAAATACATAAAAATAAAGGTTTGGAGGAAATCTGTTTTTAAGGGAAATTTCTCTGAAATCAATATGAAATCGCAAGACGTTTAATGGGAATAACATCTTCAGCAACAGAACTGGTTTGGCTGCACTTGTCAATCCAGCCATGCCAATCTGCCGCTTTCATGTGTCTGCCTCACAATTCATCTTTGCCATCCTGAAACTAATCTTGCTGGGATTCAAGGGGGATCCAAAAACCGGATTAGGTAAGAACTTCTCCCAGTAACATCTTCTGAAAGGTGCCTCTGTGTCCTGGCAGTCTCATTTACGGTGACGGTATTGAACAGGTAGGAAGGCAGCTGAACAAACCTCTAACAGAGAACACAAATTTCTTTCTTTTGCAGCTTTTGCTTTCCAGTGAAGAACCCATTTCCACCAACAGCTGCAGTTACATCAGCTAAACAGGCTCACAAGTAGTCTTCCTATTTCCTGGAGTTTTAGGCCAGGCATACATTTTATCTGTTTTCCTCCCACCCAGCCATATTCACTGTCAGGAGAGTTGAGGTGATTGATTACAGCCTGTCTGAATTCAAAGTAGTCAAATTAGCTATTAATGTTGTGCTTAATGCACTCACACAAACAAGGTCACTGGTTGCATCAAGACTAATAGGAGATGACACACGCTGGGACTGTATGGCTCAGGGGACTGGTAAGAGGATGAAAAGTCTTCAGTTTACGGCCACCATTTCAAAATCAGACCTGATCCTACAGACATCCTATCCCTGTAACAACTGCTCAGCAACCTGCCCGAGATCCACCCATGGTCAGAGCACTCTGTCCTCGCAGTCTCAGACAGAGGCACTGCCTCAATGACAGACAGATTTTGATCACTGTCAAGATTAACTGCCCTCTGTCCTTGCTCACATCTATTGCTCCAAATTACATCCATCCTTCCTCTAGAGGGGAGCTAACAGAATCAGTAAGTAGTACTGAATTTCAGAGGTGGTGTAAAATACCAGGAACGAAACACAAAGAGTCCTAGGAAGTCAACAGTGACATCAGAAAGATGAAATCACATTCAGCTTGGAAAAATACCAGTAATTCATGTGCGGGGAAGGAACATAGAACCATGATACTCCAGTAGAAAGATGGAAAAGTGAAAGGTACTGGGTTCCTCTGGCAGGAGCTTGGAAAGCTAAAGCCCAGTGGGGAAAAATACCCATTACTGGGCCCACATGAGGGTAGAGGGATGGAGAAAAGACCACTGAAGCAAGGTAAAATGCAGTTTTCTATGGATAAGAGAGAGCGCTGCAAATGATAACATGAAATGCTCTGAATAATTTTCCAAGACCATCACTCTACAGTTTCAAGGATGTGAGGTTAGGTCTCCTGGCTGCCACCAAGAACCTAGGCTAAGTGCTTTCCATGGCCTAACCCTTAAACCAGAATAGTTTAATTTGTAGTGAGTGAGTTTCTATTGAGATGCTTTGGCAACAACTATGCCTGCTTGCAATTTTATAACCGTTTGCCATGGCAGAACCCACTGGCTCTCAGGAGACCACGGGGTATTAACTGGGGTATTGACCAAAGAAACGGGCAGGTCCAGGACACGCCTCCTGCAGTGGATGGCCCACTGCTCTGAACTGCTACTCTCTTCATTTCCAAACCTCAAACACCTGGAAGTCTTGTTTTTAGAGTATGATTTTAGTAATGACTATTGGAGATAAAAGGCTGACAAAACAAGCTCTGTCCTGAGGTGTAAATAATCCTACCTGTAGCTGTCCCAGGCTCAATGAGAAACCTAAATGACCTGGTCAAGTTGTTGCATGACATGGCACATGACTTTGCCTTCCTTGACCCAAGAGGAAAAAAAAATCAGGGCTTGAAATTGCAAAGAATGAACACTTAATATCAACCCAGACAGTGACTGGATCTCAGCGGCCTGTTTCCCTCTGAATTTCTCCTTGCTGCCATGACGTGCTCGCACTGAAAATTTTCCCTTGAGCAACTGCCTGACTAAAATACAGCACACCCTTACCATAAAGCCCTTTGTTAAAACATCTTTGCCATAAAGCTGCAGAACCTTGGCTCCCAAGTACATTAAATCCTTATAAACCTGCCTTCGTTTTAACCGTGCAGTATTTCAAGACACAAAGCGCTTCCTCCAAGAGATAGCACTTTAATGAGGAAAGGGGTAAAATATATAAACCAAACCTCATTATAGTATAATTTCTAGGAGACAAGCATGCTGTTGTAAAAAGAAGTCATGGCAATTGCATTTCACATAGCTTGAAGATTTAATACTTCTAGAGAGCCACTGCTACTTCCAACCATTGGTGTTGGTTTGTTTTGAAGGTAACAGAAAGCAGCCAGAATTATGGGTCCACTGTCAGCTATATATTTTATATTCTGTAAATTGTTGCAAATGGTGGATTTGGCTCTACTGCATGCTCACAAAATGGCACGTGGATTGCACAATCAAGGACCGACTACAAGTTACTGGTATACTTTTATCTTTAAACCTCTGCATTCTTAAAGGCCGTTGCTTTAAACATGGTCACACAGCATGGACGTGGTAAATTACCCAAACCAGATCCAATTCACACTGCACTGAAAGTATTTATAATGGTACAGCTTGCTCATGTGCTAACAACGATGTCAAAAGAAGCCCACCAAAAGCCACACTGCCAGAAGAACGTAGGGTACTGCCAGCCAGACTGAAGTGCTGGATGCAACGCTGTTTCATACCACCTGTCAGATAAACCAGGGTAACTGCCACACCAATGGGGCTGCAACTCGTTTCCAAAAATGAGAACACTCAAATTTTTTAAAAACCTGAAACTCGGTTGTTTCTCCAAAATGTCAAATGGAACAACACCCCCTCCAGCCAACCAAAACAATGTTACTGGAAAACACTGTTCTAAGAACAGACTATCAAAGGAGCATCCTGAATTACATTGGTCTAGAAGACTTTTAAAGTTAATCTAATAAAAAAACCCCATCACTGATTACAGTTCTTCCACATTAGTCTTCCAGTTGTAACTTCTGAAAATGAAAGCTTAGCAATGATTAGGTATTTACTGCAATCCTTAGAGAAAAATAGTGAAAAAAAGATGAGTGTAAAGGTCAACAAAGAGACACAATATATTTTTTTCTTGCGAGAAGGGAAGCAAAACAAACAAGAACACCCCCAAGCCCCCCAGATAACCCCACCCCAAACCCAACAACAGCAAAGGGGGGATGCACTTCACAGCAGCTTTGACTTGAAGCACATATAACACTGATTGATGGATACTGAAAGCAAAGACACCAGTGGAAAATTAAACCCCAACAAAGCACCAAAACTGGGACAGGTTTTCTGTGGGCTTTTTTTGGTATTACTTTAGAAAATTATGGAAGAAGGGTCAGAATTTCAGCAAATGATCATTTTAGCTACTGTCACAAGTCTGGGTCAACAGCAGGGGAAAAAACTGACAAGTAGCCGACACCTATAGCCTGGTTCGGATACACCTATCCTCTTTGCTGTAGCTTGTAATGAATGAAATTCTGGACTGAAGGGTCCTTGTTCTCCCTGATTACCAGAAAGTTCAACACTTACTACATGGCTACAGTGATGGAGTAGCACTTCTGACTGTAATTGTCAGAGAGGACATCTGAAGAGAATGTAATATACATCAAAGCTTTTTATAACTACAAAATCATTAACCTTGCCTTTGGGTCCTGTTTCTCAGATATTTTTACAGTTTTCATTTCCACTGACATGACTCTTCTTTCCATGTTTACAGTAAAAGGATAACAGGTTCCTCCTCACCATCATCACTCCCTTGCAAGTCACAAGAGACTCTTTCAGCTCTTATCAACTTTGCCACTGGAGAAGACAGCAGGCTGGACAAGTCTGAGTCAGCACGTCAGCACACAAGTTATCACAGGATGTCTGGCATTAAGGTAACCCAGGACTTGCTTTCCTTTAACTCAACTTTTAATATTCTTCTGCTTGGCTGTGCAACTAAACCTCAAGGAAGAATGAAGCTGCAAGCAAGTGCACATGCTAGTTTTGTTTGATGACCTTCCCACTTCTTCCCTCAATAACAGAGGGTCTGGGGTGCTAGAAATGAGAAGCTTTATCACAAATGGTGTAATGAGACCCTGAGCTAACAGATTAGCTGACATGGAGCTGTTAACAGTGAATTGGCTTGGAGACAGTGGGGATAAAAAAATAAACAAATTTAAAAAGAAAAAAAAAAAAAAAGAAAAAAAAAAAGGGGAGACAGAGTGAGAGAGACAGAGACAGCAACCAATTCAGCTGCAAGAAATCAAGCTAAATCAGTCCCAAGTGCCCATGTTGGAGAGACTTGATCTCATACCTTGCTTGTTATCAAGGCACTCCTGATACGAGTCAGCTCCAGTTCCGTTGCGGTCTACAGACAAAACAAAAAGTTTCATTCATATCAAACATAAATATTAGAAACTTCTCAAATGGCAACCTTGCTGGAGCAACATGCTACGTGCAAATGGCTCCAGTTCTTTAGGAGGCCACACTGGTTTGCTGACATAAACTGAGACTTGTTAGGAATGAGCTGCATTAAACGGAAGCTGTAAGAAATGTTGTCCTGGGCAGTAGGTAGCCTTCCTCCCAGCCCATCTGTCTCCACAGGTGAGGGCACAGAGCAGGGGATGACAGCTGCAGCTGCTCTAAGTTCCTTAAGCACACAGAAGATGGAATACCTGGAATTCAATCTATCATTACACTGTCCACCATAGGCCCTATGAAACCGCTGTTTTAACAGTAGAGATCCCAAACTACAGGCTGGAATAGACTCCTCTGTGGATCACGGTGCTGCGCTCCCTTTTAGGTTATCACTGTGACATCATATTAAAGACAACTAAAAATAGCAGAACATCCTTTCCAAATATTACTCTTCCATGGAAGCAGTGTTGCTGTAGTTACCACTGCGGTTACTTGATCCGGCAGCAGGAGAGGAGTTGGTCTGTGCCCTGAAAATGGGGAGAAGCTGGGACTCCTGTGGTCTTGTGTGCTCCACACAGGCAGAACAGACAGCTCCCAAACACAGGTGTGGTCACACAAGTGGCACTTCAGAGCCAGCACAGCTATCAGCCAACAAAACACTTCACCTCTGTTAGAGGTTCAACTCGATCTCATCGGCTGCGAGGGAAAATGCTTTAAACTGTGGGGTAGCAGACTGAGGGTACCACATGGCTTGTACCTCAAAAGCAAACCAAAGAAGGTTCCAGCACGGCTTCTGCTCCTGCCTTACAGTTCAGTTCATCCACAGGTTGGATGATCCTTGACAAAAAAAAAACATACTCAATACATCTGCAAACCCAGTACAAACTAATGCTCTTTCAGCAGCTTACACGCACCGTACAGACTGTGCTAAGGATCAGGAACAAAGCAGCTGAACCCATGTGACAGGTGCTCGTACCCACTAAGGGTCCTCAAAAAGTGAATGTTTTGTACATCACACGTCTAAGAAGGCAGCACCATGATCAGCTCTGTTGTGTCACTACCAGACCATTCAGCCAGGTCACCCATGGCACATACTCCAACCACACCAAGTCCCGTGGCACTGGAGACAGATCCTCATCAAGAACAGTTTTATCCACATGATGATCATGAGCAATGAGAAAGCCGCCACTGGGGGACTGGGAGTTAGCACCCAGTTAGGCTGAACTGGGCAAATCAGCTATCCAGTTAATAGTAGTTCAGTCTCGAGTGAACCAGCACAACATCAACTTATTAATTTCTTTCTGAAGAAGCTCTTCAGGACCAAACAAATTAGAAGTACTGTTCACAACAGGGAAAAAAAAAATAAAAGACTCTACAAGAACCCTTCCACCCAAGCACCTGGAAACAACTGCATTTCTGCACCTCCAGAAAGTGACTGGTCCCTGAATACAATTTCTTTCTGGCATTTCTCACGTGTGGCAAACTCTCACACAAACTGTCCTTCTATCTTTATTCAACCAACGGCTGGCGATTGTTCCTTGAACATACTGAGAGATCCAGATCAGAGTTAAAAGGCTTCACATTCGGCAATAGTATTTAATGAACAAAGAAGCAAAAACTGAAGTTGCCCCGCTGTTTGTGTTGTGCAAATCCCAGATAATAGATCTTCTCCCTAATCCTAATGAGGCCTTCCTATTAAAATCTTTATTAGCTTTCAGCTCTGCAGATTGCCCAAAGGCTCATCAGTTTCCCTATCTCTCAGTACCGAGATCTGCTTTAACTTTTACAAATAGCTCTAAGATATTTCTCAGCTTATCAGCATTGCCAAGCAGTCTGTCTTATCATTACTATTGCAGATAAAATAAATGAGCTCAGGATGATATGAATAATGGCATCTTCTGTAGACTGCTTTCCCATTACATTTTCAACAGATTGTAGATTTAAACTTCAGCACAAAAGAAAAAAAAAAGAAAACAGAAGCGGAGGGGAAGGTGGTTTGGGTTTTTCTCTTCCCATTTGCCTTCCCTGTCTTAGAGCATAGGCTACATTTTTAAGCTCACCTGAGGGGAGCTAGTAATTAATGCTGAAAGGGAGCAGAAACACCTCAGCTCTGCTTTCTCTGAAGACCAAAAGCACAGTTACTTCTGGGATGTTTTTTCAGCTGCATTTGCTGGAGAGAAACAAGGGCTAAATTGCACTCTGCCTAATGAAGCCATCTTCATTAGCTTGCTCCTTTGCCTAGCAGACTAGGAATACCAGTCAGATTGGGAATTGAAATCATGAAAAGCAACAGAACTGCATTTGAATTAAAAGCCGAGGCTACAAAGGTCTCCAACGTCTGCTTCGGGCTGATTAGCAGCAGGCGCGCGTGGCACCGCTGCGGCACCGAGCGAGCTCCGCGGCAGAGCGCAGCCTTCGCGGGAGACGGGGAAGCGGGAAGCCTAACGCGTCCCTCCCGTTTCGTGACGGCGAGCAGGGAGGTCATGTTCTGGCAACCATTTTCTGCCCGGTCCCCGCAGCACTCACTACAGGGTTAAGCACTTTTCCGCTCCCCAAATTCCTAGCCCTGCCACTGCAGCAAGGTTATCTATTATTGGCAGTGACAGGTGAAAATTAATCTCCTAATTATTTCTTGCTGCGTAATCTGCACTGAAGAAGTAACATAAAAGGATTACAGTGCACCCTCTACGGAAGGCTTTGCTAGAGAGCCAATCATCCAGGGAGATAGAAAGTATGTGGTTAAGAGATATTTATGATGGATTTCCAACCATTTTGAAGACAGACTATACTATAACTCTACAGCCTACAGCTTGGGAGGAAGGATCTACTTGTAGGTATCTTAATAGCCTAAATGCTTTTTATTGTTGATTATTCCATTAAAAAAAAAACACCCTGTAAGATTTATGCCCATCACATCCCTGATTCTCCTTTGGTACAGCAGTTACTGCAGAAACAGCAGCCACGCACATATTGGTTTTTACCCCCCACAGAAACATTATGGCAAACAACGTACCCAGCTTGCTTTAACTCAATATATATATCAAAAAGAATCTCGTAGTTGCCTTCCACAGCAATTTTTACCACAAGAACATAAGCTAGGCTGAGAACTTCCAAAATTAAAATTACTAAAAAAAATGAGAAACAATTATCTCCTTTTGTAAGCAAGATAAAGACACGTTTGGTAACAACACAAACAACCACCTTGAAGTGTTCTCTCCATGTGAACTCTTCCCCTACCACCCACCATAAACTCAGGTTTATTTTTATAGTATTAAAGAACACACGTTTTATTTATCCTTAACCTTTCAATACAGTCATGGAAGGTACAAATGGATGCTTTGGAGAACGTGTTTTTCTATATTTGTGTCAACAGCACCACCCCTATTTAAGTTTATAGGAACAACAATCACATGCTGCCATCATGACCCCAGCTACCCTGAGAGCTGCTCTCACGCTAAGCCAGGCCTGGGAGATGGTTAACACAGGGGTCACTATCCCAAAACTCCAGCAGGGTAATGGGACAGGGCATCAAGGCAGGTACCACGCCGGCATCACCTTCTGCAATCAAGTCCTTCCACCAGTATCAGTCACAGGTACGTTCAGTTTCCTTGATGGTGACCTTTTCTAGAGGCTACAGAAACATCACCAATTCCCTTATGCAAACTCTGAGTGCTTAAATACAGCACCATTCCCACCTTTTTGGAAAGCCAAGCCCTGCCCCAAACTTTGAAAGCAACACAGGGGTCAGCAGTGAGTGGTCACCACCCTGGCCTGCACTTCCAGGATCTCACAAGCGAGGCAATGTCAGGTGAATCCAAACAGGTAACTGACACTAAACCAAGACAAAATAAACCCATCAAGACGACGTGAAAATTGGGACCGTCCTATGAACCTCCCGGCGAGCTGCAGTGTGGTCCGGCAGCCACAGGGTGGCACACAAAATACTACAAAATATTGTCAATGGAACGCTGAAAACCGGGTCTGGGCTTCAAAACAAGCACTGCACCTTTAACTTCCTAAAACAGGGATAGCTGTGCGAACCTGCCTCTGTTACCACTGCCACCATCAGGGGTCACTGCGTCACCTCGGCTGCTGGAATCCGGGATTTTCGGAGAAACCCGCAAAGCTGGAACACATTTGTAACTCAAGGGACAAAAACTGGACAAGCCATTTGAAAAATTACTAGAATCACCAGCACTCAGATTTTAAATGAGCAACTCAAATGAGGCAAATTCCCCAGCAGTGACAGAGGTGTTAAGACTGTTCACCTCTTTCCTCTGTTGGTTTTAACACCTCTGAGCCCGTGCAGGCACCGCCGGCCAGCTCGGCGTTGGGTTCCTGGACTCGGAGCGTGAAAAGCGCTGAAGGGCAGGCGTGTGGAAATGAATGATTTTCCTCTTTAAGGCAACTGCTATTAAAAAAATAAGGCTGTATTGAAGTAATTTTTAACCAGCGCTTTCTTCTCCATCTGAAAGTCAGCTCCTAGGTGATCCTTAGGATATTAAGAGGACTCTGAAAACACATATCCACCTACCAAGATTTACTGATTCCACAACAGCTCGTGTGTGCATTTCTCTATAGTTCATCTCCCCCAGCAGGAGGATAAAGTCATTCATGTTTACACCATTAAGGCTAGAGATTTTCTTTTCCTTAGGACCTGTTTTCAATAGATAAGCAGAAATAATTTAATGAAACCTAGAACAGAACATAAGCCCTTAATGGTCTACCCTTAGTGTTAAGTGTGGAAATTATTCACCAGCATCTCTCATTTTGTGAATGTTTTAATCTTAGGGTTACCTAATCACTTAGTCATTATGAGAACAAAAGAAATGTGTATAGATGCAAAGCAGCCACCCACTAACCTATCAGTACTACTTTTAACAAGGCTGTTTTTCAGTAATACGTTTTGCTTATGGAAATCTGAAGAACAAATTCCTGTCCATAGGCATTTTCCCCAAATGCTCCATCACCAACCTCATTATGCAATACAGAAATTCTCCCAAGGGATATTATGTAATGGCAATCCCTCCTTTGCCTCCCTAAGGAGTGTATTTCTCATTACATCTCCTAGTAATTGATCAGTCTAGGAAATAATTTCTGGTAAAAACATATGTTTTTTTACCTAGTTCAGAATTTCCATCTTCAGAAGGATGAAAGACTGCAAGAAACCCTAAAATTTCCAATTCTGATGCAGAATGCCAATCTTTGCTCAAACATGCTATTAAGCGAAGAGCAACACTTTCTTGTACCTGCCATACTTCGGATCTTGAAATTCATGAAGTCATTAAAATAAACCAGCTTACATTTCCTATTCCAATGATACAAATAATTTTGTTTGACTGCATCTTCTGTAACAGCTTCAAAAAAACTGCTTAATATTCCAATGTATCTGGACACTACAGTCCCTAGCTATTATGGGTCACTCAATACAAGGATGCTGGGAGTCAAGGGGAAAAAAATAAAAATTAAAAAAAAGGAAAGAAAATACTTGAGGCATAAAATAACATTTACATTTGTGCTTTCCAAAAGTTCCATACAGCACAGGCTGGTTCACTGAAGAATGCAGCCCTTTTCATTGCCACTTTTGTCAGCTATCACCCATTAAACATCCTAACAGCTGTTAGGTTAAAAAGCAATGGCTTTTGGTTTTGCACCCCTTACTGAAAGTTAACACTTCAGATTGCAACATTCGTGCAAAATACATACCAACTCCTGGTAAATATCTGCAGTTTATCAGTGGAATCCAAAGCATACTACAATCCCTTTTTTAACTTAAAAACACCAGAGCTACTTGTGACACTGCTGTCTGACTTAGCCAGCACAGGCCACGAGGTCCAGCAGATGACTGCGTGCCCCGATAGAGTAACACCAGGATAGATTTCGCTCCTTCGTTTGTTTATGAGAACAGACTGCCCCTCTCCGATAAACAAGGCTTAAGGTTTCACTCAGAATAACCCACCTTCCAAAGAAAATAATAAATAAAAATCACTCTGTACTAGCAAAGCTCAGGATGCAGCTAAGGAAAATATCGTCTTCCTTGGTTTATAGCAGTGGTCTCTCCCGGAGAAGAATATCAGGCAGACCAAGCCTAGTGCCCTTTGGCTTCAGCGTGGGGCAGTTGTACAGAACTGCTGTCAGCAAAGAAGAAAATTCCTGAAGAGAGCATTAGAAGTCTGCCACTTGTAGGAAGTTAATGCTGTGTGTATAAACCAAGCAGCTCGCCCTTGTAAGTCTGCATGTGGGGAAAATCGGATTTATACATAAACATAAACCTCTGAAGTAAATTCTGATCAGGGATGACCAGAGATTTAAGTCTCTAGGAAGAAGAATGGGAAGCTTCTATTTTCCAGTAATACTTTAGCAGCCTTTTCCAGCTGAGCGAGGCTTTCGTTCAAGAATTGATAACGAAGTAAATAATTCCAGTTTCTGCACCACAGGGGAGACCAGCTAAGGACGATCTCCAAGACCCAAAGCAATCATTCAGCACAGTAACTTACATAACAAGAAATTATCTTTNTTGTCACTTTTAAACACACAAGGTTTAATTTCTTAATTGGATTAAATTTTTCTTTGAAGCTAAGCAGAGGGGCACAGCAGCGGACGCGGGGACCAGAACAACGCCCGGGAGCCAACCTGCGCCCCGGGCTCCAGCCTGCCCAGCACGACCCGCCAGGCTCGGGGAGGCTGCCGGGTTACCTCTTAGGACAAAAGATACAGGGGGAAAAAAGTAAATAAATAAAAATTCAACGAAGACCATTTTAAAACTCGTTATTCTTTGAGAATAGGGGGACTCTGGCCTACACCGAAGGGGTTAACCGCTGGCTACAGATTTTTGAGTTTGTCACCGTTTTTAATAGCCAGCAATCCCGGACAAATACCGTCCTCCTCCGGCAGCCTGCTACAACACCCAGCCTGCCAAGAAAACACCCCTAAAGAGCCGGTTCGTGATACTCCGCTTAAGGGGACCGTGGGCGCACCACAAAGCCGGGCTGCGGGCGACTGCCGGGTCTGACCGGCCCGGTCACCGGCGGGCGGTGTCGCCCCNTCTTTGTTACAAAATTAGGTTAAAAGGACCTCAGATGCTGTAATGTTACAAAAATCAGGACATGCCTTGAGAAGATTAGCTAGCAAGCAGCCTCTGGAGATAAATGCACAACTTCAAGAAGATTTTACAAGCCTAAAAAACAGTTTAAATTCCAGAGAGACGTACAAGGCTTTGCCATTTTAAAAGGTCCCTNCCCCCCCCTCCTGGAAGTGGGGGCGGGGGATTAGGAAAAGGGATGCGGTCGCACTGGAGGAATGTGCGAAATGGGGTGGAAAAAAAGCAGCTTGGGAGCGCATCGTATCCCGGCAGCTCCTCGCTGCTCCATCTCTTTATTTTATTTAAGCATACCCAGTCT
>VWZY01011632.1:984996-1004000 GCA_013399075.1 Chloroceryle aenea | reverse complement strand
GTACACGGCCCACGCCGCCCTACGTTGTCCCGGCGCGCACAGGTGTGTGAACGCGCCCAAATCCCCACGCGCGGAGTGTTTGTGCGCGTGTGCCCCGCCTGGCCGTGCAGTGCGCTCAGCCTGTGGCGTGCCTGCGTGCATGCTCCGTGCGCGAGCGGGCTCGCTGTGAGCGGCCAGCGCAAGGTGGTCTCTGTGTGCGAGGCNCGAGGCCTCTCCCTGTGTGCGCAATTTCTGCCAGTCCGCGTGCCCCGGGTGGACACACGGAGTACGTGCGTGATGTATGCAGCCTGTGTGTGTACGTGGTCTGTGCGTGCTCTGTGTGTCCGTGCGTGCAGCGGGTGTCTGTGTGTTCACGGTGGCAGCGTGAGCACGTTGTGTGCGGAACCTGTGCGCACAGTCTGTGTGCGTGGTGTGTGTCCATGCACATGGAATGAACAGGCGTGCGTGTGTGTGTGTGCATGGTGTGTGCGTGTGCTGTATAGTGCATATGTCTGCGCACACGGTGTGTATGTGGTGTGTGCACATGCTGTGCATGCATGCACAGGCTGTGTCTGTGTGTGTGTGCATGGTGTGTATGCGTGTGTGCACTGGGTGTATGTGTGCGTGTGCTCATTGTGTGTATGTGTGCATGTGCATGGTGTGTATGTCTGTATGTATGTGTCTGTGCTCATGGTGTGTATGTGTGTGCGTGTGCATGGTGTGTATGTTTCTGTGCTCATGGTGTGTATGTGTGTGCATGGTGTGTATGTGTGTGCGTGTGTGCACACGCTTCCCTCCCCATTCCTTCTCCAACTCCTCTCCCTCTATTTGCCAGGTCCTTGCCAGGTCCCTAGATGTGTTCAGACCCCCAGGGGATCTGGATCCAGGCGGAGGGAGCGAAGCAAAGGAAACGTTTAATCGTGATTAACCTTCACGTTGCAAAACAGTTGTTAGTAGGTATATTTAAAGTATAATTACTCTTGCAGTGATTCATAGGTGCTTTAATAAATGGTTAATCAATGGCCACAGGGGCTGCCTATCCCCGCCGCCTGACACGCCTGGTTAGTGCCTGCGCAGCGAACGTGATTCATCGGGACAGGCTGAGCCCCTTGCTGGAGCCCTCCTGCGCGGCCCCCTCCCCAGCCAGCAGCCCCCCGCACACTCGCCCCCCACCAGAACCCCCCCTCCGCACCACCTGCCCGCGTCCGGGGTGTCCGCATGCGGCCCTGGCGCTGGGACTGCCTCTCGGACGGGGGAGCAGAACCGCCTGAGCGCGGTTTTCAGATGGCCTTGAGAAATTATCTGGAAATCTTCAGGGAGAAAGGCAGTAAACATCTGTATACTATTAAATCCATTAGATGTGTTCATTATTTTATATTGATTGGTATATCACTACACAAAGTTAATATATTATGATTATTAGTATATTGTTAAATCATTAAAGACGACAGCAGACGCAATAAATAATTTCCAGGGGATCTCTGCTGACATTTAGAAATTGATGGCTATGTTTTTCCTTTTGCATCCTGGCTGACTGCGGGGCTGCAGCGACTCTCCGGCTGCTCTGACTGATCTCCTTCCCCTGCTCTCCTCTGCAAGTGAAGGCAGCCGGAGGAGCCTGCTCTGCCGTGCCCAAGTTTGCATTTTAGAAGATGAAGCTGAATTAATGCAAGCCCCAAAGAAACCTGTTGGACGAGGTTATTCAAACCACTTGCCTGAAACGGGGAGCCACAAGAAAGATTCACACCAGAGGCCGTATCTTGGTGCTGCTCAGGGAGAAGAACACCCTCTTGCAACACCAACAGGATTTCATGTGAAAATCAAGGACGGAGCTGCCCTTCTGCCAGCAGCACTGCCACCTGCATCCCGCAGGTACCCATCCTAGCAAGCTCTCCTCACTGTGCAGCACAGGAGCAAAAGCGTCCCCAAGCCCTCAGCCCAGACTCCGGGTCACCGGGGTTTGTGGATTTATGGCACAGCTCCTCGTGAAACAGCAGATGTTGGCGAGCACGCACATCTGTATCTTTATAGCGGGGGAGCTGGATGCCAATCAGGGTTAATTCGGGATAAATTTACAAGAGTGCACAGCATGACCCAAGGTACCTCTTTATTGGCCTACTACAGGCCTGCTAAATACATTGGCCGACTACTACACATTAAAGCCACATGAGCTTATATGTTCAAAATGAATTTTACAGGAAGACGCAGGGGTAGAAAAAGGAGGAGAGCCTGTGTCACAAATGACATCCAGATGTGAAAACACTGTAAATACAAACATCAAAAGGCTCACCCCTCCACATTTTGCAAAGACAACATTGGAGAAAGGACTTGCTGCATTTAAACAAATATTCCCGGCAAGGAAGCCAAGGAGCCTGCTGTCCCTGGTGCACAGCAAATCCACATGGATCCGAGTGGGAATTAGCCATTCGTCAAGGCAAAGACGCAGCCAATATTATGCCATCATCTAGCTGGTCCAACCTTGGATCAGGGGCAATGAAACCGACAGAAGGGGAGGTGTTTACCTAAGAAGACCAGAACTTTAAATCTAATAACTCAAACCTGAAAACAGCACTCCAGAAAGCCTGTGATTATTTAGATAAAGTCTCCAGAGCTATGACATACTTCTTCCTAGAACCAGTATCATCCAGAGACGGCTCTTAAGCCTTGCCAGTTGCATGAAGTAACTAGAAAACATAGGTGCCTTTTAAATCCTTGGTATTTGCTGTGCTGAACATGTGACTGGAGTGGTATCTTAGAAAATCTGAGATATCTGGTAAACCACTCACTTTGTTTTAAGAAGATGGGGCAAATGAAAGACCATTCCTCTAGAAATGCCATGAAGAGCCTAAAATCTCCACTCGCAAGGACCTGCTGAGGAGGACGAACCAAGCAGTGAGTGACTGCAAGTGAAGAGCCAGTGTGTCTGGAACCAAGGACTCATCCCATCCATCACCTGTCACACTGTCCCTTTCCCTTCTTACCTGCTTCTGACTGCCACTGGACACAATGGGGGACTGGTTTGCAGTGGAACAGAAGAAAACTGAAACAGTATCAGTGAGAGTAGAAGCCACTTAACACCCTTCCAGCAAGGTGGGGGATTGATGGGTAAGCGGTACACACAGGGTGCAATCTCAGATGTTTATTTATTGTTCTCCTTTCAGCCCTTGAATGTGCAAACCAAGATGACAACACTGGGTGTTACTTGTTTGAACTCTCCTCTCGGATCAGCACAGCCAGACATCGGGCTGGTGCAATGTGAAAGCAAAGCTTAGATGGGGCGTATTCTTGTTTTCTCATCTTTTCAAGATGCTATCTGACCACCAACACCTTACACACAGTGAGAGCAGGCCACACGAAGGACTTCGTACCGAGCTTGTGCTAATCTCTTGAAGGTGCTGGGACACCAGGGTGTGTGGGCAGTGTGAATGCTTGCAGAGAGATGAGGGGAGGTGAGATAGGCTGTGGCTATCGTTTTCACTCAGGTCTGCCTCAAGGCTGCAGGATCACAGCCATCCGCTCTACCAGCGATATCTGTCCCAAGTGGAGAGCCCTCCCTCGAGACAGGACTCCATCAGACTAGGCTGGTGCTTGAAGAGAGCACCGACAACTCTTCTCTCACCCCGAGCCAGACCACACTTCTTTTTTCGGAGCTGAAAGCTTCAAGCAGTTTGAGACTGGCAGTGCTGACAATAGGAGAAAGCATTTAACCATAGCATTGCATAAAGATGTCATGAGGAAATCGGGATTTTACAGTAGAGAGAGTACACCACCACTCAGGAAGAGCTTGGATAAACTCAGGGCTAGATTCAATAAGAGACGCCAGCCGCCTCCTGCACCGTGTGCCCCCACCTGGGCTTCTGCTGGGAGGCAGCCGGAGAGAAGTTTTATTGAATCTTTTATTGAATCTGTCTGTAGGCTGGTAGCTGCGCTGGGTACCCTCACCAGGGCCTAAAAATAGAAATGAAGTGACACAGGAATTTGCAGAGAAACTGTTAAAACATGCTCCCTTTTCCATTCAAAGACGATGTATGCTGGGAGGAGCCTGGTGGGGACAGCTTGACAGGGGACAGCGTGGTGTGCCAGGCTGTCGGGCACCTGAACGTGCCAGAGCTGCTTCCGAGAGGCCGGCTGGGCCCGGCTGCAGGAGCGTGGGAGCTGGACTGCAGCTCTCCATGCCCGTGTTGGCTGGTGCTGCACCGCTCCTCAGCAGAACACCGCACAACTCTCCAGCCACCGGAGTCTCACGTTACAGGCAAAATCTATGGCCGCTCAGGAGCTTAATTCTGACATACAATTCTCACTCGCTGAACAGAAAAGGGAGGGGAAGCCTGAAACTGTCTAAACAAAAGAATGTTTTTTTCCACTGTGCTTTCAAATGTTCATAAACCGAACAGAATACAGTTAGAGACGGCCCTTCGCCTCAGGGCATCCAAGGCTATGGCTCCAATTAAAGAGAACAAGGATACAGGAGGTGGTACCTCCAGTCTGATTGCTCTTGCCTGGGGCAGCTAAGCCTCATGAATAAACACTGTTGACTCTAACTCTCAACAAAACAATTACACATTTGTTTTTAGAATACATTTTCTTAGCCTTTCCACTTGCAATTTTTGCTACTATAAACTAGCCAGGACAAGAATAAATACCTTTGTGATTCTCTAAACATCCTTGTAATTGCAATACTTCACTCATGAATGTGTATTTCAACAGAAGAAAAGATCCCAAGAGATATGAAGAAATGTTTCTTTGAAGTAACATTTCAGAATGAGATGCAAAATATTTACAGCTAATTATTATTACAAGAACGCCTGTACACACTGCCAGCTACAGGAGTGAAACCTTACACACAAATCTTTGGTTATCTTTGAAGGATGCAAATACAAGGAGACTGGCGAGACTTGTATTTAGGTCTCCTGCCAAGTGTGGTCACCAGCGTGGTGCAGCCCCTGGGGACCCCAGTCTCCCCACCGACCTGCCAGCTCTCCAAGACCTCCCTCCTGGCAAACGCCACCGCAGTCAGCCTGCAAGTGGGGCCCTAAAGTGATGCTGCTGAGAGATGAGGGGGTGCTTCGACACATCAAACGTGCCTGCTCGGCTATCTCCTGGATGCAAATGAAAGGAATGGCAGGATTCCTACTGTTGGGGAAAGTCTAAAGAGAATAGGCAGTGGATGAATCCAAGCAAAAGTGAGTGAGTAGCATCCTCCCACCCCAAGCGGCCAGCTGTTAGAGCTGCCAGAGCAAAACCTGGAGCTTTTATGAAGACAGAAGAAAATCGCTCCAGCTGGCCCTCATAGGCTCAGACTCCCTGTAAAGATGGGTGCAGAAGCAAAGCAGAGCTCTGTTTTCATTCTAAGGACAGTGGTGGCAAGAGAAGAATGATTTACTCAACTTTCTAAGGCTTTTTGTCAGAAAAGCAACCTATTCATCTGCAAAGCTGAATGGCCAACCACCACTTCAAAATACCAAGACTTAAACTGCAGTTACTCTGCTTAGCACAGGAGATTTTGGTCAATACAGACACTTTTTTTTTTCTTATAAATGCTTCCTTACTGGATTATTATTATCCTTGTTCTCACTGTTAGTGCAAGGATGAGAAAACAGAGAATGGGTAAGTAACGGAGTGCCTGCTTCTCTGGACCCGCGACACGCAACCCGTGATTTGGGAGCGAGTAAGCAATACGTTAATGACACTTCTTCCACATTCAAAGCCAGCAGACAAGTGATGTTGCCTGCTCCTACATGTTATTTATATATTGTGTTAAGCAACAACGTGCAAATGAGCTGGAGTACAAAACATCAGACACAGCAAGATGTTACAGTGCAGTTCTACACAGCACAACAAAGATAACTGACTCTCCGTATGGGGCCCTGTATCCTAGGAGTGTTTATACTTGATTGTATAATTGGGAGCACAGCCAGCTCATCCTAAAATACACAGCCTGAATATGGTTAGGCATTGCATCTGTAACATATACAGCTTTAGATGTCACAGCATCTTCGTTTGAAGTCAACAGCAATAAGATCTGCATTTGTACGAGAGCTTAGCATGTGGGAATACATATTGCTAAACCAGGATGTTAACACATGGCCCTCCTCGGTTTGCTGCTGCCAGAAGCATGCCTTTCAAAATTGGGATTTGCACGCCAATAATCTGTAGGATATTTTAAAACTTGGAGAAATCTACAACAATTATCCAGTATTGGAGAAAACTCCTTTTGGGCAAATTTACCTCTGGTTGACATTGGCCTAACTCCTACTCTGGAAGATTTGGGTGCTTTGCATATATGGACATGTAATGTGTAAAAAAATCCACATAAGGATTTTTCTGCCATGTTTCATTTTGCAGAACCTTCGCTTAGTCACTTAGTGACCAATTATTCACTTACGCAAATGAAACTTTCAAATGTATGCAAACTTTCAAACATACACAAACCAATCTTTTTAAGGTCACTATCTTGATATTATTTCATGAAGGGACACAGAAATGATATCACAACTGTGTTAAGCTTATGGGATGTCTGTGATTTCCCTTTCTGGATATTAAACTTTAAACAAATATTATGATTGTATTCCAAAGGTTTGAATGGGCTGATGATTTTGAAAGTGCTACTTTGGCATCATTATACAGCTCCATTCTTTTATGTATGTTTTGTTAAAATACAAAGAAGCTCTATTTATGAAATGCCAGTCTTAAATCCATAGTTTGTGAAGCCGTAATTTGTGGTTGCAATTGTGGTTAATTTAACAAAGAAAGCCTTTTGGTTCACAGTGCACCATACTTACTATTTTTCATAAACTATCAGAGCAAAAAAAAAATACCCCTTCAACATGTCAGATATATGATGATCCAGCAATGTTGCAATTTTCCAACTCCTATTTTGTGGTATACCATATTATATGCACAGGAATGCTACATCATTTATTCTGGAGCACAGCCCTGTAATTATTGCTGGCAAACTACTAATTACATACCGCCATCAAATCTAACAATTTTCCCAATAAAAAAAACAACCCAACCCCAAAACCTACTTTGGTGTGGAATACAGCAAATAGAGTCACGAGCGCACGCATGTTTTCGTTTTAACACGCATGCCATACGGTATTGATCCTCTGCTCATATATACTTGACCTAAAATAGCTCCACTGACAAAGGGATTCTGCAAGCTTTGCATTATGGTACAATGCCATGGGGCACGAGAGGTCTCAGCCCTGAACTCTGGTTCAGAACTGGTGCCTGCCCCCATCCGAAGGCAAAGCCTCTCGGCTCACGTGGTTTTTCGCTTGGTCTAATTAATATTCAGGCCCTGCAACAAAATGGGCATCTAGATCTTGAGTTCCCCAAACTCCAGGTTGGCTGCGTTTGGAATTGTGTCACCAGTTCATCTTTAGAAGCTACAGTATGGATCTACTTCTGTGTCCCCCACCGAGAGCAATGGTTAGCACTGCGGAGAAAGCCTGTCAGCTGCTCGGAAACCCGCTTCTCTGCATCCCAAGGAATTCTAAGAGCCACGGCAAATTTCACTTGCAGAGCCACACAGTTCTGAGTTGCTCCTAGGAAAAAAGGAGGGATTGTGGGGAAGAGGGAGCACGCAACACTAATTCCCCACAGATACGCTGACACTTCCAGAAATTGGCCACCAATTCGACAGCTTGGAGCAGCCCCAGTGTTCCCCCGCAGCGCAGGAGGAGCATGGGCAAGGAAGCAGCAGATGCATATTGAAATCTGTAAATGCTTCTACTCGAGGCTGTCCGTGTCTAATGCACTGGGGTGATTTTATGCACGCCCATCCCATGCCTAGGCTGGCAGAAGGAAAGGTGCTTCAGTCTCCCCGGGAAAACGTGGGGAGAAGTGTGAGCCCTGAAGCCGCAGGGAGCCAATTATGGATTTGAGGCTCCAGGCTGCTCACTTGCAGCATCTGCCCGAGCAGCTGCAGGGCTCCTGCGCTCACAGCCAGCAGCAAGATTACCTGCAGAGCAGCGGATGATGCTGGTGGAGCTCAGCAGTGTGCCGGGGTGGAGTGTAGATGGGGCTGGCAGCTGCAGGAGCTGCCTTCTCCACCAGTCCTGGAGGGTATCCCTAGTGCTCTGGGCTGACCCAGCAGGCAAGGGCAGTGGGGAGAAGCCCAAACCAGCATCAGCTCCTCTTGCATTGTTCTTCAATCACCGAACCCCTTTCTGGTTTAGGGGAACTATTCTGACAGAGAAAAGAAAGGGACCAACAGTGCCAAGTCCCCCTGACATGACTTCCCCTGGACTCCATCCTCCTGAATGGGGTGCTTCTGACTTGGCAGTCAAAACATATGTGAAATTTGCTACCTTTAAAAAAACACGACAAACAGCGTAGCTTTGTGAGACAGTTTTCCTAATCTTTCTCAATTTTGTCCTATTTCAAGCCTGCATTTAAAATTGACTGCAGAGCAAAACCCTTTCCTGCTTGTTGGAAGGAATGGAGCAATGCAAGGAGCTTGTTGCACACTTCGATGATAACGTGTGAAATGAAGCAGCCAGGGGCGCTTGTGAAGGATGTCAGAAAAATCCCACTGGACTACAGTAACCTTGACGCCTCCGTGGCAGCACAGGGCACATGCTGCCAGCAAAAGCTGCACATAGCTGCAAAATCTGGCGCAGTTCTGGTAAAGCATGGGCTATTTGCTTAAGTTTCTGGCATTTACCGCTCCGTGTCTTTAGCAGCTTCAACAAGAATAAAGCGTGCTTTGCGTGCCAAGCAAGTTGGCTGATCTTAGTCACGGCCTTGGTCAAACACAAGGAGTCGCTTGACAAGAAAGAACTGCAACTAAAAACATAAGAAAATGTTAACAGAACTCGCAGCTTGCAAGTTTAGCGTTGTATCTGAAGCCTGACAGTCTTTGGAAGCTGCCCTCAACATTAGTCTCAGCAGGAGTTTTCAGGCACCAACAATCCTTTTCCTCCTCTTTGTATCTCTCGTCTTGTTTATTTTGCAACTACAGAAATGGTCTGGTTTAAAAAAAAAGTGGCAGGTATAAGACTCTGCTCATATGGATATCTCTGGAAAAAGAGATTTTCTTCTCTGAGTCTACTTTCAGGTTTGCTGCTATCAGCTGAGGATTAGTCAGCTAACATGGCATCTCTGTTGACATACATTTTCTCCCCACAGCTAAAACAGCTTAACTACTTTATACACTGGAATATTCAATGGTTAACCAGATAGTTTCAAAAAAAAGAAAAGTATCTCCTACTTGTTCATTTATAATTCTGCCGTTAGCGTTGAATTGGAATCCACAGACAAAGAAATAAGCACCCAAACCCCTCGTGCGTCTAAAATACGCTCACGTGAAAAGCTTGAATTATGGTTAGATAAATAACTGAACAGAAGAAGGTACTTGGCCAGTCTTGCAAGTGCACAGAATCCATTAAAAATCTTGCATATGTTTTCTTCTTCAGCATATACACATTACAAGGATTAAACAGAAAGGGAAACTTACAGCTTTAGACACACTTTGTGTCTCAGTACCAACTGCAGCACTAGCTTCTCTGTAAGGATTATCAAGGCTACACCCCCATGCAGCTGTCAGTCCCTGGGGCTGTAATTCAGCTATCCTGCTCTCACTCTATCCATCACATTTACACAAATCCCCAAGGTGGACTGCCTTCTAAATGTCTTTACCTTGTGCATTATCCTGGGGCTTAACAATCCAATATTGGTGCAGCCAAGGATAATTACTCTCCATTGATGATAAAACACCCTGAATCCTGTCAGGCATGGCAATTTGCATCTTACAGTGCTGAGGATCAATAGATACAACAAAGGAGTGAAACCTGATTAGATACTGCTGCCTCTCAATGGAAAGGGAAGAGCTGATTGTTTTGCAGGGTTGAAATCCTGGTTAAAAGGGAAATGGAGGTTTCCCATTACAACACAGTCCCCAAACCTGCTGTTCACCTAGAAACTGGTGCGGAGAGTTTGAGACTTGAGGAGAAAGTAGGTGAACAAAGAAAGATGTCTTACAGACTCCTGGCAGTGAAGGAGTATTTACTTGTGCCAGCGCGACTCGTGCAGTTTCGCTGTAACCCGAGAGAATACAACAGATGCAAATTGTCTGGAGCTCCAAGAGGTTCTACTTTCCCCCTGTTTTTACAGTTTTACTGTATAGGGAGGTCAAGTAACTAGTTCACAATCACACATTGCTTCAATAACACGCCTGGAAGTTGGCTGTTGGCTCCTCAAATCAGTCTATGTCTGAAGCATCCTCTAAGAGCGTGGGCCCAGCCAAGAGCTCCCGCTCTGCCGAGGCAGCAGAAATGTCATATATATTTAAAATAAGGGATTGCAGGATTTTTCAACCACAACTAACCAGGTAAGCAGATGCATGAAGATGGAGGTGGAATACAGAATTATCCCAACCCATTCAACAGTCTTCTAACATTAATCTAACACTGAATCTGATTGAAGATAAGAAGAGCAGTGGGTGAATTTTGGTTCCCACATTTAATCTAGAGAGACATCACAAGCTTCCGCCTCTTCAAGTCTTTATTTGGAGGCCAGTAACAAGTTGACAGAGAACCATGGTTTGGCTGACGGCACTGCTGGGCTGCAGGCAGGGAATGCATTCCCGTTTGGACGTGATTCTCCACCGCTGACACTCCCTGGGCTCAGCTGTGCCCATCTCCCACAGCACACCCAGATGAGTGATACTAAAGCTCAGTCCTGGGCTGCAGACCAAGAGCTCCCAGAATGGATGTAGCTAACTGTGTTAAATCCGGATTTTTATTGGGTTTCTGGTGGCTGAGCTACATTAAACAGGGGCTGCATCCCTCCATGTTCTTTCCAGACTGAAAGAAAGGCAGACTTTTCTTTTGGGGAAATTAGTGAGGGAAAAGATGAATTTGGGGGATTCCCTACCATGTGATGGACAAGATTTAAAAAAGGCCTCAAAACACGAATGACACAGAAAATAAAACATCAAGAAAAGAGCTGGGTGCATCTTT
Organism: Chloroceryle aenea; assembly: GCA_013399075.1. Classification (NCBI taxonomy): domain Eukaryota; kingdom Metazoa; phylum Chordata; class Aves; order Coraciiformes; family Cerylidae; genus Chloroceryle; species Chloroceryle aenea. The sequence goes on along the minus strand of VWZY01011632.1, from coordinate 993,054 downwards.
TCAGAATGTGTGCTCTGAGCCTGATGAAGAAGGGCTCAAAGCAAAGGAGGAGGAAAGCAGAGAAAAAGAAAAACTCTTGAGAAACCAGCTGGGAATAGTCTGTTCTTATCAAAACACGTTGCTGACACAGACCTGTCACAGAGCCAACATCTGCTCCCAACTCACAGAGTGAGTCCGAGGCATGCTGAGCGTCTACTTCACACTCAGACACAGGAACACCAAGAGTTGACTTGGCACGCTGGACATAAATAAGAGCTTCTGAAAGCACCAGTGAGCTCAACGGGAAGGAAACCTGCTCCTTTGATGGAAAAACTTTATTTTGACCTACAGGCAAACTTGCAGATTTTCTCTGCAGAAAGGAGTCTCTTACAATGTGGGAGATGGGAAAAAAAGTCCAGTTCTGGACCTCTGACAGCATTTGGTAGTGTCTGCTGATGACAAAAGGGGGGCTGTATATGGTAAGCCTGAAAAACTGAGGCTCGTTAACATTATGGCATAGGATTATCATGATTTTACAGCCATAAGGATCTGTTGCTTTCATCCTGATGGCTGCTTAGTCTCGGTTGAGTCAGGTGCCCCACATTAACACCTAAAAGTAAACTTAATATTGCTGAGAAGTACCAACCCTGGAGCTTAAATCCTTTGTCTCCTTTGCTTGTGCAACGCAGCAGAAGCTTTCTCACGCTGACCTCCCGTTAACCCGATACCCATCCTACACCGATTACCTTCAAGGCTTTCACTCCCCTTGCCTGCTTCAATCCCCAGCATTTTTGGACTATGGGTGAGGATTTGCACAGTCTGAGACACCACCATTACAGAACAGATGGCAACTATCCCACCTAGGGTGAGACACCAAACATCATCCGTCGGATTCTCACACGAGCATCCAGTTCCTGGCACAGCCTGTGCCTCTGCAGCGGCACTCTGAACCCACCCTGCATTGTGGGAACCCATCACTCCTCGGGAAGAAAGGGACGATATTACGGCTTTCCATCTGTCAGTACAAAGTGAAATGTAACTTTGTATTGGGCTCCCCACACTGCACTCAGGCATGGAAGATTTAGAGCTTGCTGCTCTGTACTTGAAATGGGAAATTGGAGTGGAGCTGCTGAGTCATGAGAACAGGGGCCAGTATCACCAGCCATTTCTCCCTGGGGAAAACCACTAACCCCCGCTGATGCACATGGGTGCGATTGATTCCTCAGGATTCCCGCACGCTCACACAATCTCAGACTGTCAGAGGTGCATTGATTTGCTTGCCAGTGGAGAACAGAATGGATATAATGGAGGTGATTTTTAAGGTGAAGATTGCTAGGGGTGCATGAAGATAAAGCTGTATTAAATAAGCAGCCGTTAGAACTTAAAACTGAGCAGCTCAGGCACCCGCTCCTGCCCTCTGAAAGGAGGGTGATAACACTGTCACAGGCAGCTAGCACAGGTGAGCAGGAGTGTAATGAATTCACAGGGTGTAATAAACCTGGTGGAAACTGCCTGAAAACAGCCCTGTGGTAATAATGCATCCTCTTGCAACACAGTGCACTCGAGGACATTGTCCTCATCAAAATGACATTATGTATGGTGGAAGAAAACAGAAGGAGAGCATAAATGTAGGGACCTCATAAACAGCCACGACCAAGTCCCGGACAAGAGCATCCTATTAAAGGCAATGATGCTGAAACCCTGAAAACAAATGTAAATTAGCAAAACTGCTAGTCTGGGTTTGCCAGGAAAGCTTCTGGTCATCGTTAACTGCTCCACGCAATTGGAAGGGAGAGGAAAGGGTCAGGATAAAGACCTTTTTCCCTATCATTTCATCACATCACTCTTCATATAAGCACCCTGCTGACCAGCCTTCTCCCAGAACTTCTCAGCGATTAGCACCATGCTGTTTCTTACTGTGAATTTGAACAAGAGTAGCACAAAGCTATCAGCAGGAACTTCAGTGATCAGAAACTGCTCAGCCAATTTTCACTATCATTTTTTCTATGTCAAACAAATGCCTATTGTCACCAGGCCTGCTCCTGTGGCATGTTGAGAGCTTCTGCAAATTGCAGAGCCCCCCCGTCTCTGATTTGAAATCCCCAAAATGTTAGCTCTCACCTTATAGACTAACAGATGAGCAAAGGAACAGGGATCCAGGAGCCACTGGGGGTAATTCTGGCTATTGAAGTGCAGCATAACCATCCTGGGTACCCTGCCCCTGCCTCAACCTTCTCTGTCTGCAGCATAAGGATGGAAAATAACAGTATCTCCTCTGCCACGAGGAGCAGGGAACCTGAAGGGTTTTTAAGATGCAAAGTGCTAACACACTGCAAAAGTGTCACGCATTGATGTGATGTCATCAGTCAGCTATATGACTCTGGTGGAAGTGGAAAGAGAGGGAGCAGGTGGGCTATGAAGTGTATAAACCTGATTTAATGTCATTAATCCTATTTGATAACAAGCAGAGGTGTTGCAGGCCTCACAGGAAGACAAGGGAAAGAGAAATGGATTTGGGCAAATGCAGGATATATTTTAGAGCTTCCCCCAGCCTGCAGATTTCCTTTCAACAGCACATATATTGCATTTTTTATTAAAGAAGCCAGGGTATGGGCCAGGGCATTGTATAACAAGAAGAATGGTCAAACACAGTTTTAATGTGTCTAGTAAGGCAGAGTGCAATACTTATATATATATCAGAACAAGCAATGTGCCAAAGTGCCTGATGATAAGGAAGAAATGTGTCCTCGATCAAGAAAAACCAGTTTAATGTGCACACTGGGAGCAGAGTATTACACAGATACCGCTTTCTCCTGGCCACGTGAATTTGAGGAACCCCTGCTGGTAACTGAGCTTCCTTGCAGACAATCAGACCAGAAGCAAAATGTTATAAATTCTTAAGGTACTGTACAACGTGAGATACATCCTCACATTTTATCAAAAAAAAGAGAAGGGAAAGATACCCTGTAAGCATCTGAACTCCCATACAACAAATGCCATTTCAAGCATCATTTATTATGCTGCCTTTCACAGACTTTTACAGTCCTCAATATGGTTAGCAATTCCAGCTGACTCGTAAAGTGGTTTTAAAATTCATCACTGAAAAGAATGTTTATCTCCGTGTTTTCTCCAGTTCGGGAGTAAAATTAGACTCTTAAAACCTGAGGATGGTGTGTCTTTAATTTTGTTTAGAACAGAAAATAACTGCGATATGAAAGGTTTAATGAGGTTAGAAATCTAAAAGGAAATGGAGTGGGAATAGATTATCAAGAGAAATAAAGCCAACCGCTGGAGAGTACACTAATATTAAATATTAGGTTTCTAAACCAAATATATATAATCCATTTAGGGACTTAATGGTGGTTCTCAGAAGCACATTTATCTACAGCTTATGGTTCAACAACCAATATTATAACTCCATTTGTCATTGTTAGGCGAGGGGAATGGATGTCAGGGAGGCGAGGGTCAGCAGATGAGGAGGAGCTCGGAGGAGACTCAAGTGCCGTCCGTTACAGACGGCACTTGGAGGGGAAGAGCTCACCTGCAGAGCTCTGGGTCCACCCTGAAGATCTGCTCACTGCCCTGAAAATGTTCCCTTATGAAAATACTCTTTTTTGTTGTTGTTGTTTTCCACATGAAGAACAAAGGCAACATATTCAAGCAGGGATTTGCCTTAAATTAGACTTTATACCCATTTTTCATTCAGCAAGATACTTAGATGTGTGCCTAACTAAATGTGGGATTACGCACTTGATTAAAATGAGCGACATCCTCAAACTACTTGACGAATTGGGTCATTAGATACCTAAGTCAATACGAGATAAGGAGCTCTGGAAACCAAGACGAATTAAAAACTCAAAAATGGATTTTGGTTCTTAGCTTTTAGCACCTACATTAACAAGTTTACAGTATAGGCAAAGATTTAACTGAACCTCTTCATATTGCAACCTAAAATGAAATGCCTGCTTTGGAAACACCTGCTTGCTTTCTGGCTCTGCTGGGACACCAAGGCAGAGAGATGACCAGCTGGAATGGTTATGGAAGGATACACAGGTTTCCACACCTCTATTTTTAGAAAAAGCCAGAGGAGCCCTGTTGGAGATACCAGCTACCCGGCAATAGGAAGGGAGAGCTGCTGGATGCATGACAATGCTGTATCACTTTTACCAGGGCTGCCCAGTTAACCCCTCTGGACCACCATAAGAACAGGGTGATGTTTACAGACGGTAACTTCTTCACTTATACTAAATAGTTGGATAAAACATTACAAACAACAGATCTTCCTGAAGAAGCCTCTGCAGTGGCCTTTTTGTAAGGGCTGTGTGCCAGAAAGCTTGTCGTTTTGCCCCAGTTCCATCTGCTGGCCAAACATGAGGCACCCTCTCCCTCCCTCCACATCCTGCCTTGCTGCATCCCATCAATGAAGAAGAAGGCTGATGTTCCATTTCACACTTGGGATCACTGTTATTTTGGTTATTCATTGTGTTTTCCCTGTCTTTTCCTTTCTGAAAGGACGCCTGCTGTCAGGGACCCACCACTTCCAAGCAGGAGCTCAGCCTGCCAGCTCCAGGCTTCTGGATGCAGCTAGCAGCTTGCTGAGGACTCCCAGGCGTGCTTCCTTTCTGTTTTTGCAGGAGAGGAGGGAAGCTGAGCTGGGAGGATGACACAGTAGGAAACAGAAGTATGCTCCCTTCTTGTGAAAGACTCCAAATCTGCTGCCTCTCCATCCCCAAAGTACTTCTTGGGCCAATTCTCGATTGACTAAAATCTTGAAATGTCACCAAGAACTAGAGCAAGCCAATCCAACGTGCTTGTTTAAGTGGTCACAATGAAGTAAAACATACACCACTACAAATAATGCTTGGCTACTTCCAGCACAAATGCTTTTTGCTATCAATGAAATTTTGAGGAAACTCAGGGACTTCAGCTAGCACCATATGCTGGCTATCACTCTACTCCTAGGCTGGGTATTAGTGGATTTTTATTACTAACACCATCAATAACAGCAACTGAATTAGCTGTAAGAGTCACAAATCCATCCTCTGAGTGGTATGACCAAATTCTTTCACTTAATTTGCCTGAGTGACAGAAAAATATGTTGCTAGTGTAAAACAAGTCTGGAGACTTAAACTGCTTTTAGTTCTGAAAAAAAAATAAATAATGCAGAGCTTCTTCTTGACGTCAGAGACCTTTCCATCAAGACCTCACTTCAGAAAAGTGCTTAATTTTGATGTTTAACTTGAACTGGAGTCCGTTTTGCTGAATAAAACCTGTAAACTTTTTTTTACAGCAGACACAAGGAAGCCATTTTTCCACATGACATGTCATTAAATTGTGGAATTCACTACCACAGGATGTTGCAGAGGCCAAAAATATAAATGACTTCAAAAAAGGATTAGACAAATTCACGGGGGATAAGTCCACCAGTGGCAATTAAACACAATGGTCTGGATACGACCTCTGGCTCAGGAAGTTCCTAAAGTGCCGATTGCCAGACGCAGGGAGGATAAGAGCAGGGAAAGGTTCACCCTGTACAATCCTGTTTCTTATATTCCTTCCTGAGCATCTCCTGTTGACCACTGATGGAACAGGGATTTCTGAGCTAGACAAACTGTCCCCATATGGTAATTCAGCTGATCTTCGTAACATTTGGATCTGAACAAAGCTCTAAGATTTGTTGCAAAGCAGGGAATCTGTTTATCTGCAGAGCACTGCTCATTTTTCTCACATCTTGAAGTCTTCCACGATTCTCAAAGAAACCCAAGCTTTACTAATAATTTAAGTGACAAAGTATCTCACACTTCTTACCACCCCCATTTAAAAAGTAGATCCAAAGAAAATAGTAAACATAACAATAAAATGTTTATTCCTACTGGTATCATGCAGCTGTACTATTATGATTCTATTTTTTGATCAAATTCTGGTGAAACAGCTGAAGATATTCAGCAGAGTTTCTTGACTCATATTCCTTTAAGTAATTTAAACAAAGCTGTGTCCAAATGTCTTGCAAAAGTAGAATTATGATGTCATTTTATGCGGGAGGAATTTGCTTCAATGGGATGCAGACGTACAGAGACATAACTCTGAGGTCTACAGCTCCTTCTCAGACTTATTTACAGTGCAGTTCTTAAGTCTTGCGATTGTTGGTGCTTTTCTTGAAGCCCATCTCTAAGTGTAATTCTGTGAGAATCTTGGTGTTCAATGAAATAGAAAATTATAAATTTCTAGCACTGTGAAGCTTAAAAATGTGATCTAAATGCATTCCCTCATCCCCTAAAGGCTAGGGTAAAGCAGAGAAAAAGACCTAATTTAAAACCCAAGACCTCCTCCTCAAAAATAAAGCATTTTTGAGACCCTTGGTATTTGAAATGTGGCTCAAATCTATTTACTAGACACAACCGAGTCCCATATTGCAAGCACGTAGATGAAGCTTTAATTTCACATTCTGTGAGCCCCAAGATAGCACCATTTCTTCATCCCATTCTTTATTCTCGTATCTCAATTATAAGCATGACGCAGATTTGGAGTTAACCTCTTTGAGTTTGTCACAAGACATAACACAAACATCACGAACCAAAATCCTTCGTTAGCCATTAGCCAGAGACATCTCATTAATTAAATAGCCTCATTCACAGTAACATCCCATCTACGTACAAATTTCCACTGGTTTAGAAAACCATTTTGCTAACACATGGCAAAACTTAGAGCAGTTGTTTCAAATTGAATTTCATCTAAGCCTAGACAAATTTGTTAGATAGATCTATTTATCCTAGCTTAAGAAGAAAGAAGAATGTCCATGCTGAGTTTTGCATAGCTCACTCTCAGTGCTTTAAGTCATGTCCTTAGTTACTGACTCCTATAACTGTGAATACAAACAATGTCTAGGTCAGGATGGTTTTTACTTAGAACTTGTAAAGTAATTGTTAGAAAATGCCTTCTTAAAAAATATATTCCTTTGTGTCTTCGTTACCTTGTGCTGTACAAAGACTCCAAATTATGATTTTAATGATACGTGTATCTGTCTACAGAGATGATATCCCCTGCATTTCTAACACAAGAAATTTCAGCAGCAGAAAGCTTTTTACTTGAGTAAAAATGATTTCGTCTTTCCAGCTCCACATCTGATGATCCTTCATGGACATGGAATTTCATGGATCCCGTAAGTCCTTAAGACCCCGCTGGACGACGCATGAGTAGGTGTCTCGCAGAACATCGCCAAGCTTTACAGACCAACCCAACCCCCTAAGTTCCCTAGTCTGCGTTTGCCTTTCTTTATAAATCACACGGAAGTAAGGAAGCCTATTTTTTTTTTTCCTTTATAAAGGTACCATCTACACACAACACAAACATTTGTTTCTTTCAGTTTCCATTAGTCACAAATTTTGCAAAATTAAAGAAAAGGCATAAGCAGAACCTGGGTGTTGAAGTAATTTTGAAGACAGGCATCACGATACATGCTAACACAGCATCGAGTTCCACACCATCAGCATATTCTTTGAGTAGATCTAAATTATTTTCAGTGCTGTTTTATTCAATTTGTTGCATCAGACTTAGCTGTTTTCAGGTCAGACACCAGCAGCCATTTGGTAGCTGAACACCTCTTTAATTTCAATCAGAGCTATCCTGTGCTAGTGCAGTTACAGCCCTTTTAATTTGCGTTGTCTTTCCCTAATTTGCTTTTAGTCTTTTAGTGCCGCAAGAAGTCCGTAAGTGACGACATTCACGATCCTTCTCATCCCCATCAGTTGGCAACATACTGAAAATTGTGGGAAGTTACCCATCCTGAGCTCAAATACATCTGTGGTGCCCCCAGCAAAAATCCAAGCAGTGGCAGTGATCCCCACTTCCAAACTTTTCTCCCTCATCTACTCATTTTTCTTATCCCCTCATCACATACTTTCCTCCTGCTTATTTGATGGGAGGAGAGGAAGAGGATTCTTTGGTGATTTTTTTTAGGAAAGGTTTTGTTTCTCAACCTATGGCAGCTCTTATTAGGAGGGAAACAAAGAGAATGAGCAGATCCTGTTGTGGTGACGTAAAGCCTAAGAGATATTTCAGGGTCACCAGCTATCTTATACA
>VWZY01011632.1:923554-984438 GCA_013399075.1 Chloroceryle aenea | reverse complement strand
AAACCCAAGACCTCCTCCTCAAAAATAAAGCATTTTTGAGACCCTTGGTATTTGAAATGTGGCTCAAATCTATTTACTAGACACAACCGAGTCCCATATTGCAAGCACGTAGATGAAGCTTTAATTTCACATTCTGTGAGCCCCAAGATAGCACCATTTCTTCATCCCATTCTTTATTCTCGTATCTCAATTATAAGCATGACGCAGATTTGGAGTTAACCTCTTTGAGTTTGTCACAAGACATAACACAAACATCACGAACCAAAATCCTTCATTAGCCATTAGACAGAGACATCTCATTAATTAAATAGCCTCATTCACAGTAACATCCCATCTACGTACAAATTTCCACTGGTTTAGAAAACCATTTTGCTAACACATGGCAAAACTTAGAGCAGTTGTTTCAAATTGAATTTCATCTAAGCCTAGACAAATTTGTTAGATAGATCTATTTATCCTAGCTTAAGAAGAAAGAAGAATGTCCATGCTGAGTTTTGCATAGCTCACTCTCAGTGCTTTAAGTCATGTCCTTAGTTACTGACTCCTATAACTGTGAATAAAAACAATGTCTAGGTCAGGATGGTTTTTACTTAGAACTTGTAAAGTAATTGTTAGAAAATGGCTTCTTAAAAAATATATTCCTTTGTGCCTTCGTTACCTTGTGCTGTACAAAGACTCCAAATTATGTTTTTAATGATACGTGTATCTGTCTACAGAGATGATATCCCCTGCATTTCTTCTTTACAGCTCCACATCTGATGATCCTTCATGGACATGGAATTTCATGGATCCCGTAAGTCCTTAAGACCCCGCTGGACGATGCATGAGTAGGTGTCTCGCAGAACATCGCCAAGCTTTACAGACCAACCCAACCCCCTAAGTTCCCTAGTCTTCGTTTGCCTTTCTTTATAAATCACACGGAAGTAAGGAAGCCTATTTTTTTTTTTCCTTTATAAAGGTACCATCTACACACAACACAAACATTTGTTTCTTTCAGTTTCCATTAGTCACAAATTTTGCAAAATTAAAGAAAAGGCATAAGCAGAACCTGGGTGTTGAAGTAATTTTGAAGACAGGCATCACGATACATGCTAACACAGCATCGAGTTCCACACCATCAGCATATTCTTTGAGTAGATCTAAATTATTTTCAGTGCTGTTTTATTCAATTTGTTGCATCAGACTTAGCTGTTTTCAGGTCAGACACCAGCAGCCATTTGGTAGCTGAACACCTCTTTAATTTCAATCAGAGCTATCCTGTGCTAGTGCAGTTACAGCCCTTTTAATTTGCGTTGTCTTTCCCTAATTTGAGTCTTTTAGTCCCGCAAGAAGTCCGTAAGTGACGACATTCACGATCCTTCTCATCCCCATCAGTTGGCAACATACTGAAAATTGTGGGAAGTTACCCATCCTGAGCTCAAATACATCTGTGGTGCCCCCAGCAAAAATCCAAGCAGTGGCAGTGATCCCCACTTCCAAACTTTTCTCCCTCATCTACTCATTTTTCTTATCCCCTCATCACATACTTTCCTCCTGCTTATTTGATGGGAGGAGAGGAAGAGGATTCTTTGGTGATTTTTTTTAGGAAAGGTTTTGTTTCTCAACCTATGGCAGCTCTTATTAGGAGGGAAACAAAGAGAATGAGCAGATCCTGTTGTGGTGACGTAAAGCCTAAGAGATATTTCAGGGTCACCAGCTATCTTATACAGACAACATCTGGCAAAATCATCCATCAGCAATATGGATACCAGCCCCAGGAAATACTGGTATGCATGGCCAGAAAAAAAATACAGTATTCTAGGGTTTATTTTTTAAAAGTCCTTTTTTTATCAAGAAGAAAAAAGTGACATATCCAGAAACAGCCGCGGAGACTTGCCGGCGCAGGCAGTGATAGATGAGGACTTTTGCTCACTCTCAGATGCATGGAAGAGAATAGTTTTTTGTGTTAAGAGTTCACTACAGCTTCAGCCCTCCTACTGCACTGTTTCCTCTGAAATCAGGGGCAAGATTAAATCTGTTGTAGCGGAGCGCTCCGTAATGGCTCTGACAGACGTTGTTTTTCCTCGGCCTCACATCTGGGAGTTAACCAGCAGAGCACTTGAAACCAACCAGGTCAGCTCTTTAGTTGAGTTTCGTGTCTAATCAGCCAGGAAGGCTGAGGCCTCAGGTCACACATGGAAATCACTAGAGCTATTTAAGTCGCCAGAGGTTATTAATAAATCTCCCACTATTTCCTTAAGTAAATAATTGGAGGCCCATCTTTCAAACAAGTTATGTCTGGCCATGTTATGGTACCAATTTTATCCTTCCTTTTTTCCCCTCACCAAGCAGGAAGAACAAATCTCTGGTGACAACAATGGCAAAACTGTGAATTATAAACATCCATGTGTCTCTCATTTGAATGCCTCCTCGAGTTTCCTTGACAGCTGGGGGAGAGAGAGGCTCTTAGTCTTTCCACCAGAGCCCGAGCCACCGAAACCGCTCTTGCGCCAGCAGAGACTTTGGGGGAAAGCCACTCAGCCCCGACCGCCGGGTGAAATACAAGCCACGCTCTCTCCATTAGGTGCTGTTAGGTAGCCAAGTTCAGGTCCTTCTGAGCTGCCATGAGGGAAATGAGGGGAAAAAGCCTGACCGTGAAACACGGCTGAAGCCAAGGCTCAGGGGGTTCTGGAAAGGAAGAAAAGTGCTGAGGGAGAGATGGGGTTTGTGATGCCGCATCCTTCCTTCAAGTCACGCGCGGGCACAGGGCTTAGCTGAGTGCAGGGGACCACATCCAGGACTGACACACACAGGTCCTGGGAGATCTGCAGCCACTTGTCCTGAGGCCAAATTCACCCACAGCCACAAATAACAAACCCTGGCTTACTAGAGACCTGCATATGTTCCTTTTTCAACTTTGGAAATAGCAGAGTGCTTTGTTTTCACTGTCACTGCACTAAGGTAGATATGCATGTGCTTACACACAGAAAATTAATACCAGCCCCGGCCACTGCCCACCACCAAAACTGCACCAGTGGCAATGCTCTGCTGGTGCCAGCTGTGGGGAAAGCTGGGTAAGTACCGACAGGGTCCTGTGCTGCCTCCAGCTGCAGGGCCACACCTCACAGCAAGGATGTCTGATATCCCTCCTGCTTACGCCGACTCAAACAGGCAAATTCAACAGGAGATGGCTCCTGCCTGCCCCTCCTGCCCCTGCGTACTCCAAGCCACTGCACCGAGCTCCTTGCAGGTCTCAGAGATATTTATGGCAGCTGTGATAACCCCAACGCATCTTCCAGCTGCCAGATCGCTTCCACTGCTGCACTGAGTTACAAGCTGTCTTTGTTTGAACTTCTTTCAAGCTGATGCAGAGCCTCAGACATTAGGAACACAGAACGGGTGCTTTAAATGAAGCAAAAGTCTACGTGCAAACATCTATCTTTGGCATGTCCGTGTACACAGATAGCTTCATTTTTTTACAGCACATAACCTAAAGTTTGCTTCCAAACAATGAACCCTGGCTCCATCCTTCAAATCACGTCAGCAAAGCACAGGTTAATAACAATTACAACCTTAACACATATGGAACTATTTTTAATTTGCAGTAAAGCCCTTTTTTCCCCCCATTTTGCAGAAAATGGAGGATCTGCTCCCTCTCATGACAACACACTGTCTTTTATTTGTGATCTAAAAAATTGTCATACTTGAATCACATTTTCTGTCTTTCTCTACCTCACTCTCACAAAGATTAAAGCCTTGAACCTAAAATCCAGTCTTCAGAAGGAGGATTCTCCTGCTCAGATGATTGCTTCGTGGCATTTCTAACAGGGGCTATCGACTTAATTAACTGCAACTTTAGGTCTGAATCTCCAAACAGAAAGTGAATTTGAGCTGCAGCTACATACTGCTTCAGCCAAGGGAGCATCTTTCATGCAAGAGGTACTGGAGAACAATCGTCCCATGCCTGTGAATAGGAAAAATGCAGCCCTACCTCTTTGGGGTGTGCTCAGGCTGCAGGAGATGCAGACCACAGCTGGACCAAGGAGTCCCAAGGCAGGCTGATAGGTAGCTCAGGCCACCAGCAGCAAAGCTTTGTTCAAAAAGCAACATATTGAGCCTGTGTGCGTATGAATGTGTGCGTGGGGGAGGATGGGGGAGAGGTGGAGGTAGTGCAGCACTCTGGCACCCGGGCTGTCGCCCAGGCATCACTGATGTGGGCACTGGAGGGAGTTGCTTGCCAATCCTTCTGGCAGAAGAAAAATCGCTACAGATGGCAACTGCCAGCAGGGAACGAACAGCAAAAACAGAGGAATTCATGACAGAAATTATGGAGAGAAAGAGAAAAAAGCATTTCCAATGTACTCGTTTCATCTTTTCAGTTAAAGGAAAACCTGTTATCAAGAGCTCAAATGAACAGCTCCACTAAACCCGAGGGTGGAAATCACTGTAGGGCCATCAGAGCCAGCGGAGCTCCTTCAATTAAAATCTACCGCGCCGTGTGCTTCCACGTGTAATATGCAGATGTGCTTGTAAAGGTTTGGGTGTGCTAAATGAGATGTTATGTATGCACATGCATAGTTTTATGGCTGTGGCTCAGGAACTAGGCTGAAGACAAGCAAAATCTGTGGAATTTGCACATCTTTCCTTTCCATGTGACAGAAGGTGCCAGATGAAGATGAAGATATTTGCTGCCCTATTCACTTAAGAGAGCAAAAGTAGGGAGCGGGAAAGGAAAAAAAAAGTAAGAAAAGAAATGCAGCAAGCAAGAACACTTAAAATGAGTTACTATGTCTGGTCACTCAATCCTTTAAGCCCTGCCAACACTTTTCTGTGATTAGTTAGTAAATCTGACAAGGCTCGCGTTTGTTCACAGCTTATTGACAGAACTGTATTGATAAAGCAATATCCAAGCCTGGGGAAAGAAAGCCCACAATCTCATTTTACTTTCTCAAGTCTTTATTGCACAAACGTGTTTTTCCTGGATGAATTCATTTTCCTGAAACTAAAGTTTGAATTTTCTGAGAGTGCAGCTCTTATATCATTGCTTAATAATTATTTATCGACTGGGTAGACATTAAATATGGGAGAGGAAAAACATGTCACACAAATTTATTTGTGCAGATTTCTGACCTGAAGATGCAGGGGCATTGTTTTGGAGTTCATGAGAGACAGAATAAAGGTAGCTGTGGGGTTTATAATTTTTCCATCCCCCTGAGATACCCTGTGCTTTCCTGTTCCCCAGGCCCCTACTCATCCCAAGCTTCTTCCCAGAACTTTCCCCCTGCTCCCCTGGAGGTTTGAGTCGCGGCCATCACGTCCTGGATGAGATTGCTGATGGGGTCCCTTGAGGACCCATTAGTGCTGCTCATAAATTAGCCAGATGGGGTTTGCCTTGACTGAGTTGCAGCGGGTTGGGTCTGCCGGGGAACCCTGGGCTCCCACCCCGCGCAGAAGGAACCAACTGTATTTGTCAGTGATTAGGAGCACTGTGATGTGAAAAGTAGGAAGGGACAGGATTAAAACCAGAGATGATTTCATTTTAAAGCCACATGTATTACTGAAGCCTAATTGCAACATTTTATACCCAGTTGAATTTTACGAGCTTGACGACTTCAGAGTGTCAATAAAGAAGTGTCAGTGTGGGATTGTTCAATGATCTCCAACCAGAATGAGGGGTAATGGGTTCAGTAACAACCTCTGGACACAGACACCAGTAGAGAGCAAGCTGTGGTGCAACAGCTTTGCTCCAAGAGGTCAGAGAAGGTGCCAAATGCTTATTTCTGTGTGCTTCTGCTTGAGACTGCACAGTTTAAAGAGATCTAGAGATCACTGCTGAAGCTGGCAGTTGACAAGACACTGTTGAAAAAACCCTATTTGTTGGTGTTTCGTTTTGTATTTCTCTTTCTCTCTTCTGTGGGTAGTAGAAATTGGCAGATATAAGCCAGTGAAGAAGTGGAACATCATCACCAAAACACAGAGTGACAGGGAAAATCCCTTTACCATTTAAGTTAAACCATCATCACATACCAATGAATCATATCTCAAAAGCCTATCTAGGCTTTCCTGGCACTACAAATCCAGAAAGTCCTCTGGGCTCTTCTGCAATAGCTATTGATTATGACATTAAAACCAAAAAAGTTCTCCTTGACAACAATAAAAAAATCACTTGTTCTAAACACAAAATAAAGCCTTTTTCAAAAACAAGAAAAGGTACCAACGTGTCCTCAAAGGCTGTTTTTTTGCTACTGTAGGCATGCATGTATTAAGTTTTCTAAAATTTATGAAAGAAAGAATAAGTGGGAGAAATTATACCTACCTGAGAAATAGGCCATGCTAGGAAGAGTCTAATAAAGTATACATACTTCAAGGGGTGACATGTTTATTACTAATAATCTATAACAGCATTGTCCCTTTATTATCCAATACTTGACAAAAAGAAAATAAAACTCTTTTGCCATAAGGAAAGATGTCTCATGAGAGCATAGGTGATGTGCAGGAGGTTGCTCACAGAACCTGGAGGCAGAGAACCCTGGGGGGGTCCAAGCCTCATGTTCTTATGGCTGCATTCTTCACCTGGCAGGGAGCATCGTAACCACTCCTGCTTATTCACCAATGTTGTATGAATACAGAAAGCAGTCAGACCCTACAAATATTACATGTGTTTTGAAAGGATTAGTTCATGTACCTATGACTTTCTGGAAAAACGGAGGCACTACTACAGCTGTATTACCCTGGGCTTATGCAACTCCAATTCAACAGTGAAACTGGGGAAAGGAGTCACCTCTGCATGTGCCTTCACAGGAACGATTTGAGGTGTTCAGAAGGAGTGCTGTGATGTGGCAGAGCTTAGCACAGCTCTCCCTCACCAAGTCTTGCTTCCCTGGGAACAGATCCCTTCAGGCTGAGTGCTGAGAATTGCTGACACCATCTGAGAAGAAGACCCACTCAGACAATGTCTTTCAGGAGAGGGGTCCCAGCATGCTGGAGCTACAGCTCAGCCATGTAGGTTCTTACTAACACAACGCTGGTGAGAAGCCACAGCTCTTACTTAAGCCAAGTGGGGTTGCAGTCTCACAATTCTCATTTTGACCATAAACAAAGAGCCCGGCCTGTGTGGTGAGGATCTGGGGATGACTTATTGTTAGAGCTGGATGCTAGAAATCATTGCTGTGGCAACACTTTGTTCTGCACTGAATGCCGTTTCATAACCTAACCATCTCAACTCCACCACAAACATGGATGATGCTCCATTCAGGAGAGCTTTTAACAGTTTGTCAAATAAAGTTTTACAACTGAGTTACCTCCAGTCTAGCCTGCTGTTTCATGCACTGTTGTGTTGGACAGAAGGAAAGAGAAAGAAAGAAAAATGAAGCTGGTGTGTAAACAGTATGTAGCAGCACAGTGGCACTAAAACCAGTGCAGGCCTCCTCCACTGCTTCTGAACAATGTAAGTCAGAATCTCCTCACTGCAAGCTTTTCAAAATACCTCCAGATTCAGAATTGAGAAACAGTCTTTTCCTGAAGCAATTCACCATTATGGTACAAGACTCAATATTCCTGATTTTTTAGAAAGTTCCAAGACTGCAGACTCTTGGAAGTGGGAAGTCTGGTTCCATCAAAGACCTGCCATGTGGCTCTGGATACAAATTTCAAAATTACAATTTCTAAGAAAAAAAAAAAAGGCAAAGTAATTCTGTGTCCCTGCATTTCTGCATATGCTCCTTGAAACCTCTCTGGCCCAACTTTCAGATATGCTGCCCATTTACAAATATTCCTACAGTCACAGCCGTGTTGAGTGCTCAACAACATTTGCACTGGGTATTTCAGAGGATAGCTCTTGAAAATCCATCTCTGTACCTCACCTGTGCCATCTCATTCATGACAATGCTCATACAGGTCAAATCAGAGACATGAGATTTACTACACCATTAATACCTAAGCAACACATTGCAAATGCAGGTTGGAAGAAGCTCTGTGATTTACAAATCCTTAACTGCTAAATATTGTCATGCTTCCACTGCTCCACTGCTTCCAGCAGAGCAAACCCATCCCCACACGTGACCTACTCTATGGTCATGAATCCCTCTCGCTAACCCATGGCCAGAAGTATGGTTTGGTGGAGTGACAGCTGAGGTGAGATGTGTGCAGATGACGGGAGTAAGACAAGACCAGGAGCATTTAGGCTCTGTTGGTCTATTCTTTATTTATGTTCAGGCCACCCAATGCTGTTCTGGCTGTGCAGGAGAAGGTAACATGAGTACAGATAGAGTTTCTGTTATGTGTTATACACACGGGCCACAGTAGGTCCGAATGACCTTTAGTTTAAGTGAGAAGCAGGCTCTGCATGCAAAAGGGCTGTCTGTTTGACTGTGAGAGCTATTAGGCTCTGGAATGATTTCTTAAGGGGGGTTGAAGAAGCTGTCATTTGGTACACTTAAGACTGAATTGGACAAGAACTGGAAAATATATTTAAATAGAAAATACCATCTTGCCAGCAGGGTGGATGAAGTGACCCAACATACGTTCTCCAACTCTAATTTCTATGAATACTTGCAGCTCAGACTTTGTGTATGCTGAAAAGGGTCTACCAAGAAAGCTTCTGTTGAAGATGGAGACCCAGCTTCTGCAGACCAGAGAATGCTACTTTCCTAAAAAATGAATAAGTTGAACCAATGACAGGATTTCTTGACAAAATTCTATCTATGATGGCTTTAGGTCTTTCATTGTTATTTAATTCTCTATCTTTCCCTACATTCTTTGTTGATACAACTATGCAATCTTGAAACTTGATCAGTCTAATGTCCAGCTAGGCTGTACCTACACACCAGACCAAACAGACATGGGCAATCCACACACTCTACCACAAATCAGATCTAATCACAAAATCTGCCAGGTCACCATCATTATATAAACAACTACAAGGTCTGCTTATAACAATAACTGTTCACTAATCAGTAACATGACTACTCAAAATGCTAGGAGGAGGAAGGTTGCAGAGGGGAGAAACGTGTCCCTTTTCTTTCACAGTTTCTCTGAAGCCATGACATATCTATGCAGAACACATTTCCCTACCACATGTGTTGATCTAGAACTAAGCAGGAGATGGATGCCGAAGAGAGCCATTTTCATCATCCCTGGAGAGATTTGTAAAACGAGAGGGTTTTTTATTCCCCTCTCTCTGAAAGAGGCATTGGCTCCTTTCCACTGCCAATTTCACCATGGCTGCACACGACTAAACATCCATTTTGACACTAATGCAGAGCGGTGCTCTCTACTAG
This sequence comes from Chloroceryle aenea, assembly GCA_013399075.1. Classification (NCBI taxonomy): domain Eukaryota; kingdom Metazoa; phylum Chordata; class Aves; order Coraciiformes; family Cerylidae; genus Chloroceryle; species Chloroceryle aenea. The sequence goes on along the minus strand of VWZY01011632.1, from coordinate 975,181 downwards.
CTTGGGTCAGCCGGTTCTCCTGCCTGACTGGCCAAGTGATTGTAAAATCATTAATGGTATATTTTACACTCCATATTTCTTAAAAAACATAATTACTAGGGAAATTATTCTTCTTTTACTCCAGGATTTTTTGATTTTTGGATTTTTTTTCCCGAAGACACATGTGCTCGCTCTCTCAAACAGTCAAAATGAGGTCAGAAACGTGAACATATGTGGCTGTGTGTGCTTTCTCCTCCAACCAGAAATGACAAAGCAGAGTTTGGCAAGGCAATAAAGGAATGGCCACAAATCAGCCAGGATTATCTGACTTCCTTTAAGAAAGCCATAAATTGTTTACAGCAGCACTGGTCTTTAATGGCAGAATGGGGGGTGATGGAGGGGAAGGCTTTAATCTAACAATTTCAACACATTGCCAAAGTCCTTTCCTGTAGTTTACAATAAAAGAACCTCCAAAGCATCTAACTTATGTTGGCTGGACTTCTTATTTTCAGGGAAAAGATCCTTCCCATGCTCCCTCCTCCTTCAATACAGAAATAGACTGGAGTGTAATGAGGTTAAGTTTTAAAGCATTAAGCATTCGACAAAAATGCTTGCAAAAGTTTTAGCACCAGAAAACCTCTAGAGAAACTGGACAGAGCCTCGGATAATACACAGCAGACTCCTCCAAGCTTAATGCACTGGGAATTGGAAGTGCATTAGGATTTTGGCTGCAGCTGGGCTTTTTACGGCCACTGGATTCTCGGCACCGCTGCTGCTAATAATACATAGGTGAGGGGACATGGAGACAGACGGTTTGCTGTGATTGCTACTCACTGTACACTGCAAAACAGTTCCAAACAGGAAAAAGCATCAGTTAAAGAGAAAATACCCTGGAAACAGAGCCAACTGGCACAATTCATACATATGAATCTCCAACACTGAACCCTCCTTCCCTGTCCAGAGTAACTCTACATTCGAAGTTGTTTGGCTTTATCCTTTTGTTCTTGTTATCCTAGAGGGCAATTGTGAAATTCAGAACCATCCCTGGAACGTGGACAAAGAATATTTCCAAAGTTTGAGGGTGTCCATGGTGAGATTTTTAGAGAAGGGGTCTATGCCTCCTATGTTTCTTTGTATATTTTGCTCTTCAGGGCCATTTCCCAGATGGCACCGTTAGTGCAACACGCATCTAACACAGCTCAAGCGACTCCACTGCCTGGGATGGAAGCCCCCCAATTCCTTTCCTGCAGCTCCTCTGAATACTGGGGTCATCCCTGCTACTGCACTGTACTTCTGTGGTCACACCACTTTTGGAAAATGCATTTCTACTGCAGGAATGATGTAACTAAATATGGCACAGCTCACATGGTTCTGAAGAGTTTGTCAACAGAAAATATCCATTCCAGACTACTAGCTTCTGAGAACTGGAAAGTTTCCAGATCTATTTATCTCACCACTTTATAGAAGCTCTTTCCTTCTTCCTCTTGATATTTCAGAAATTTATTTGCCTCCCATTATAAAAATAAATACAAGTGCTCTCCCTCCCCATTGCCCAAACAGTAATTAGTTATAATGATTATTATTTATGTTGTGGCAGTGCCTTGGAGCCCCAGAGATAGACTGGGACCTGATATGGTTATGTGTTTATAATCCCTCCTCTACACGCTACTTAACAGCATATTGCTCGAAAGCCAGTAAAAGCAAATTCTTCAGGACTGCCAGCAGTTTCTCCAAAGCTTTAGATAAAAATCCCAAGAAGTTGAGTGGTTCCCCAGCCTGCAAACTCCAGCTCTAGCAAGTCAGTCATCCTCACTGAATCTTCTGTTTCTTTGTCTGAAAACAAAACTCACGAGGCTGGAGTACAAAAAGGCAAATGTGCAGTGTTTCAAGGGCAAGAGGGAAACCATTCCCTTTTTGAAAAGCTTTTCTTTAATAATTAAGGCTGAATAATTACTTGTATTTTCCCACACACTGATGAGAAAGTTATAGGAAGGAAGGAAACACAGGAAGATCGGAACAGCACAGAAGCATAGGATGAAGTACTTTTATGGATAATTGCCATGTAACTCTCTATTTTGTTTCTGGTGCCTAGATATTATCGAGTAAAACTAATTAGAAATGCAATAGATAAATGTACTCAGAATTCTTCATATCCTCTGAGTGGTTCCAATACCACCCATCAGGGACTCTGCGTTTGCTGGGTAGGCAAATGATTTTCTCATAAAAAGCTGGACGCCTCTTATCATGGCTCATTTTCTCCTTTAACCTATACCATTACTGCTCCTCCTCCTCCAAGTGAAATATAACACCCGTCAGTGTTGTAATGATTCCTTAACTATAGATGCAAGAAAAAAGCAAACCTCTCCCCCCCAAAGCCTCGGCACAGAAGGCATGATGAGCACAGCTAGTTAGCCCTGTCTCTAATTAACGCATTTTGCTTTTTCTGCCAGGTGTGGTCCCCATTTCTGACTCACTGGTTTCCCTCCCCAACAATTTATTCTTCAAAGGCAGAAGGAAGGGATGGAAACACAACCTGCAAAATACAAATAATGAAGCAAATCACTGTTGTTTTTTTTGTCTTGCTGCTCAAGAACTTTAAAGACGTTTGGGGAAAAAAAAACACAACAAAAAACCCCAACCAAAATAAAAACCTTTCCACTAAGTAATTGAGTCTGCACTCTTGTATCAGACATTCAATGCTAATTTGGAGTCCTGTCTTATCGCATTACAGACAAACACAAGGCCCCTTACATCAAGTGCAACAAAATAGCTACACTCGGCATTATTAATGAAGTAGATGGATTAATTTCCTATTTATGAGAAGCTAACCAACTGGCTAGCTTGCTGACAGCACTATTAATGATCCTTAATGCCCCACAGGCGGTAATGGGTCCCGCTGGGAGATCTAGGAGCGCTGCAATTTGTATTGAGGATTTAGACATAACAAAAAAAAAAAAAAAAAGGAAAAAAAAAAAAAAGCCAAAAAAAAAAGCCCTCCTGGGAGCAGGCAGTTGATCAGCGGGCGCCCCAGCGGAACACAGCAGACAAATAATAAATGACAGCCTTGCGATTAAATCAAACCTTCTACTTTAAGTGTTAAAGTGTCTGACTGTCACTAACAATCTAGTGGTTGTTAAAGCCTCCCGGGGCCTCCAGGAACAGACGCAGTGAGCTGGAAGGTAAAAGGGGGGGGTGAGCAGCAGTGGCAGCAGCAGGAGCCTTGCTGTCTTGAGAAGGGAAGCTGCATAAGGCAGGAATTGAGACAACCACTGAACTCTGGTTCTGCTTTTTGAGGTACCACGGACCCGCAGCACAGGACGCCCAAGAGTCTACATTAGACTTGAAAGATTTTACCTGGGAAGAAAACAGACTAAAGGTTCTTCCCTGATCCTGACTCTTCCGCCCTGCAAACCTGCCTACAGTGGATTTCACAGCCCAGAGTGAGCAGGACTCCCCAGTGTAAGATCATGTCTTGGGTAAATGAATGGTCTTGCCTGCTGCTATCTAGGAATTTCAGTTTCCATTCATATGTCTGTGTATTCAGGATTGAAAACAGAGGGCTGTGTTTCTAGATTCAAAAGGGACAGGTCGAGGTGTGAACAGAAGTCCTGGAGGCAATGTGGATTTCATTCACTTAATCTTCTCGATAAATGCAGCCATACACACTCTGTCTTCCTTATATTTAGTTTCCTTGCTGCCCTAGACTGATCACATCCTGGGGCTGGGTGACAGCTTGGAGAAATCCCAATGCTTTCTCTTCTGGAGATCAGTGCTCAGAGATAGACATGAAACGGGCAAGTAGGTGAGATGAAAATAAGCACTGAAATGGTCCTTTGCCTGTCACCCCCTATCAAAACACCAAAGCAAGAGCCGAGGCTTAATGAGTTAAGGAGGCACAAAGCCAACATTTTGCTCTGATTGGGAAAGTTGTCTCCCTCTCCTTTGTCTTTCTGTCTCCATGCCATGACCAAGCGTACACTTCTGGCTTGTTAGGTCTCCTCCCACTCTCTTTTAAAACGCTGATGCTATGTATAACTGAGGTGAACAACGTGAAGGTTTCAAACAGGGTTAATCTATCTTTAAAGAAACATTAAGAAAATCAAGGGAGTTGGATGTTGTGTACCTGCCATCAGCAGTAATAAAAATACATTCTTGTAATCCAACTTGGGTGTCAGATTCACTCCAGTGTCTCTCAGTGGCGATGCCCAGACCGGAGTGTGACAAATCTTTGTATCTTGCAGGACAAACCAATACTGTTGAACCTGCTGGTAAGATTTCTATCCTTGAGGGCCACAGGTATCATCTGCAGGTGGTCTTAAAAAAAAAAAAGCACTACCAAACAGAAAAACAGTCTGGTACAGAACATGTATCTTTCTAAGACACATGCAATATTTTACATACCAAAAAAACCCTGAAAAGCAGGAAACTTTTTAAAAGAATATTTCTTATAGTGAGAAAGATCAAAGGGGAAAACAGAAAGCTGTAAGGACAAGAGTTTCAATGTATCTTGTATTTTTGTTGAAAAGAAAATGAGTATCAGCTCCAGTTATATGCTCCTGAGTTAGCTGCTGGATAGTCACTTTCAGAAATTAAATACAACTATCACAATGAAATTCCACTTCCCTTTCCTCTTCAGAAATCACAGAGCTAGGACACTACCAAATCAGCACCCATGAGATCAGAATTTACACCGGGCATGTGCATGCTCATACCTACCTAATTTTGGAAGCATGTACACTAAACACATATTCTATCTATATATAGCTAAATGAAAATATCTTCTTTTAGTACAGTGACAAAATTGTTCAAAGCAGCACCTCTCAGCTGCCAGCCGTTGCCCATTTGCAATAGGCAGAGCCCGCACGGAAGCCCCTGGGTATGACTGCGGCTCCACCACGCTGGGGATGGCAGAGCTGGTGTGTGACGCCTGCCCTCGAATGAAAGCTCTGGGCTTGTCACAGGCAGGGTGAGTCCAGTACTTCATCTTTCCAAAAGATGTTACTTGCCGCTTACTGCACAGCACCCATTTAAGCTGTAGCTCGGTCATATTTTACTGATGAGAACGACAAAGAAGGGCACGTAAGTAATTTGTCTGAAGGTACAGAGGGAGTCAACAGGAGGAAAGGAGGTGGGAACTCATGAGCTCTTCCTCCTTCCTGTACTCAGGTCACTTGCTGATAATAATATGGCAGTGCCTGAACGAGATAAGCAGGAACACCAATGCAAACAAGACACATGGCAATGTTCCCCATTCTCCCCTCCTGCAAGCAGCAGAGAGTAGGCTTCAAAAGGACAAAACACAAAGAAATCTAGGAATGAAGATTAGCAAAAAATGAAGAGAAACTTGTGCAAGGATTTCCATGCAAGTCAACAGCACGAAAGTCCCAGCTCAGTGCCCTATCCACGCTGCTTTACACTGAAATCTTCAGATCTACTACGTATTTTGAAGGAAAATCTACTGAAACCTGTGAGACTCTTCTGCTGATGTGTCTGGACTGGACCAGGCTCAGCATGCCCTCCCCGGGACTGAAGTAACCACGGGCAGCTGTTCCCAGCCTGACCCTGAAATGCTTGGATTGGGGATCCAGCAGGTTCCCTTGTCCATAGGCACAGTGTTGGGTGATGCTCCGCTGACAGCAGTTTGCTCCACCCAATGCTCTTCAAGGAGACAACCCAGCCCTTGACAGACCAAAACACTCAAGTGTCTGCACAGCAAAGCCACTGCTTACACACACCTCTTAACACCCTAACTCTTAACACAACTTATCACCCCATGTTTGCTACCCTGCTGACATACTTACAGAAAGCAGGAAAGATTCTTCCACCTTCTTTCTCCTCATTTGCTGTTCCCATAATCCAGCAAACAAAACGTTTTCCTTCTGCTTTGTAAAACCTATGTGGAAGGTTTATGGCTCCTTTGAACTCTAGTTATTAGGTTTCACAGGCACCAGGTGGTCCCTCTGCCAGGACATGACGTCGGGGGGCCATGCAATGGGTCCTCCAGCCCGTACAGGAGCCCTTGATACAACGCGTAGCTGCAGGAACAGCAGTCCAAGCAAGGGAACCCGAATTTTGTCTTGTTTTCATACTGACTCCCTGAGACCACCCCTATAACCAATCACAGGGATGAGATGATATCTGGTCTGCTGTCTTGCAAGAAACTGTCATGCAGTTTATGGCATGATCATACCTTGGTACTGCAGCCTGGGAAGAGAGCCATAAATAATCATCTCAGCTCATATATATCAATTTATTCTATTACCAATCCATGTGTGTTTTCTGGCAGAATTAGTCTTTCCTCTTTTTAATCATGCAACTTAACAACAGGCCACTGAAGAGAACCTACTTGAAAACACAGCAGCCACTTGGATTTTCTTCCCCTATGTAAAGAACATGTAATAGGAAAAAATACAGTGTATGATGGGGAACTGTGGTGAACACTGGCTGCCGAGAAGGTAGCATCTACAGAACCACACTTATTTATCTATCTTTCAGTTCATACAAGATGCTCTATTATAGCCTCTGGGTGGGGAAGCATCGATTTTTAAACATCACAAGCTACAGAACAACCGATTTGACAAAATGTCAGTGTGGAACAGAGCCCTCCTCACGGAGGGAAGGCAATGCACTGCTCTTGCCTTCGGGCAGGAGCTTCAGTCCAAATGGTGAGAGATGTGCCCAGAGGCACCTGACTGCAAGGGGAGCCTGCTGGGTGCTGAAGCAACTCCATCAGATCACTATGAGGGTTTAAATATGGGGGCAGCGAACGGGTGGAAAATTCTACACTTGCCTGGCTCCATGTCAGATACCACCTGAATTAATGTCATGCCCATGGGGTCAGGTAGGACTGGGCAGCATCAGAGCAGTGAGGAGGTCTCAGGAATGTGGTGCGCTGGCATGGAGGGCAACAGCCTCTGAGGGGCTGCAGTGGGGACCAGCAGTGGGGACCAAAGTTTTGGAGAAGAGTTGACAACTGTGCACCAGCTTTATGAGCCTATTTAAGAACTCCAGTTGCTCCTGGCACGCCTGCCAAATTTAGCTTTAGCTGGTGATCTATCACCCATAACCTGCGGTCAAATGGATCACAAAAGGTGGGGCTCCACACACATCAGATGTCAACAAAGTCACTATGTACAGAAAAAATACTTTTCAGAAGGCACCTTCCTCCCATTCATCACAGAAGGAGTTAAGCCACACTGCTAATTTCTTTAGCCTGTCCTCTCCTGTCTTCCTAGTGCTGGCATAAAATTGGATCCTGAGTCTCGTTTGCTTGATCACGCTTCCCCTCCTCCAACCTGTCCTCACCTCCTGCACCTCCCCACCACTTTGCCCCCACCATACTCGCTCGGGTGGGGAAGGCAAAAAATAATAGTGACAGCCCCCACGGGAAAGCCAAGAGGCCCTTGCAAAGTGCACTGCGAAAATGAACGCGCCTGCTCACTCATCACATTTCGCATTCGTTCTGCCACTCGCTGTCAAATTAAAACGTGGCCAACAACTCATTTCTCCTGCTCTCACAGTTACAAATTAGTCCATTAAGCTGTCTGCAGCAAGCCTTTTTTCCTCTTCCCAGTAATGGCCTCCGAGAATTCCTTCATAATCGCCAAGTCCTCCTGGGATGCCCACCGAAAGCAGATGGAGAAGCTCCCGGGTAATATAAGGCACTTTTTAATGACACAACATGCTGTGGGGTTTTTTTTATTATTTTTTTTTTTCTGTCCCTGTTCTCCCTTCATCATCTTCCCTCCTTCCCTGCTTTCTTCCACCAGGCTGATTAGGAATTAAAAATAAATAAATAAAAGAGAAGCAGGGATGGAGGGGCATGGATGCATCTGTGCAGAGCCTGACAGCTACAGGAAGGGGTGGGGGGGGAATCGGCTTCAACTCTCTAATTAAAACCTTCTAATTGAATTATCTTTATTGAAAAATTAGATCTTCCACTGGAAGCTTAGAGATCTGAGAAGACAGACGATCAAGTCCTCCCGTACATGACTAATCTGTTTCATTTATCGTGTCTCCTCCTCCCCAGGCAGAGGCTGCACAGACGACGACCGTCTCTTCCGTGGGCCAGACCTGTCGCAGAGCGAATCGCTCCTGACAGAACAAGTTGCTTAATGCAGAATCCCCTCTCTTAAGGGATGTTTTGGAGAGCCGAAAGGACTTGAGTGTTATTAGCAAGTAAAGGGCTAGTATCAGCTGGGAGTTGTCTTTATTTATTTAAAAGAGCATCTTATAAAGTGAGGCTGTTACAGCAGTCTGTTCACGCAGGTGGTACGGGGAAGGGGCTGCCATCTCCAGCACTGGTGAGGGCACTGGCACCCCCACAAAGCTGCTGTGTACAGAAACAAGGCATTTAAACTAAGGCAAACATTTTCTGTGCATTGGTGATGCACCGAAAAAAATGATACCGACTAAATACAGCCAGCTGGTATCCACGCTGTACTTTAAGTAATAGCAACTACAGACAAATCTTTCCTGTCCCATCTGTTAACCCAAAGACTTAGTCCTGGAGATGCTCTGAGAGCAACTCTGCTCACCCACAGCCCATGCAGCAGATGATGATCCTGGTGAGCTTCTAGACTGGAGCATGGCTGTGCCAAGCTGGGACCTTCCCAAGACGGGGCTCAGTGGCCCAGCACCCTGGTCACAGCAACAGACACGGCTCTGACAGAAACCACCTTCCAGACACCATCCTGTGCTGAAGAAGCTGATTTGAAGGATGCTCTGCTGTATACAGTACAACAGGGAAAATCACCGTTTGGAGATCTAGTGGCAGGCTTGGTCCTTCCTTTCCAGATTACTGACCCAAATTGAGTTCAGCCTCTACGTCCCCTTTGATGCTTATCTGATAATCAAGAGATGAGGCCAAATCTGCCCCTCAGGTAGCATTCATCTCACAAAATCACAGCTGGCCTTTTCTGGAAGCCTCTGGAGACAGAGGTGAGATTAATGGTGTCTGGGAAGATCCATCCCATCTTTTACTTTTTCAATACAAGGAGGAAAAGCTCTTCCCAGAGGAAACCACTGACATCATGTGCGTTGGCAATTCTCATTTCCAACAAACCACCAAAGGATAGAAATCCCAAATCAATCTTTGCCCATTTGCCTTCCTCACTCTCTCCCCACCAAATCAGAAAATAGGCTTCAAAATAGTAAGATGAAAACCTAATTAAACAAATGCAGTGTGCATTCCTTTAATTTACTTGCTGGCTTTGCAGCGGGGTGACCCCTGTTGCCAAGTCTCCTTAGTGACTGCATGGGTTTATTTTTCTTTCACATGAAAGGCAAAATTTCTTATTTCCTTGTAGAATTCCAGGACCTGTGCCTTTAAGGAAACATTTTACAGCAAAATTACAAGATTCAGTGACTCTACAGTAGTCCCTCTTCAGCCTCCTCCCACATCAAATAAAATTCAGCGACTCGGCTGCCACCCTGCTGCTCTCCTCCCAGCTCTGCTGTGAGTGACAGGCATGCCGTGCTCACACCATCCTGGGGAACAGCCAAAGTATTCATGGAACTTATTGCTAGACAGGCTGTGATAAGGCTGTTTTCATGGCTACACACCCCACAGACAGGCAGAAAGAGAAACAAGAAAGAAGGCGGCAATGGAGAGTAGAGTCCTCTCAACACCTTTAAGGAGACGCTGTGTGCTGGAAGGCAAGAGCAGCTTTTTCATGGGGAGGAGCTGTGTTATGAATGTATATATTTCAAGGTGGGGAGGGGAAGGAATAAACCGGTTTCCTGGAAGTGAAGAAAAATTGGCTGTGTTTAAAAAGTCTGAGGCCAGCTGGGAAGACAGAGGTGTGATTCAACTTTTTGTTTAAAGAAAACCCACTCCAAGTGGCAGAATCGTCCAAAAAAACCCACAAGCAGCCCCAGTCCCAAACCCCTAAGTCCTGTACTAGAAGAAGGAAAAACTCAACGTTCTCTAAACACAGACAAGTCAATGTGAATAAAAAGTGTCCTTCATATATCGTAAGTTATTACTTTAGGAAGAAAAGGGGCAGTTTTTCCTTGAACAGTAATACACGAGTATTCCCACCAGCAGAACAAAAAAGGGGAGGAGGACTTCAGGTAGATCATCACACCCTTGGATTTTGTCACCAATATTTGCTCATTTATCCTCCTTTCACAACATAAAGACTTCCTGATCGTATTTTATTTATAGCAAATAGGAGACAACCTCCCTAGGCTTTTTCATACTGTCCTTTTCTGTTCTTCACAATAACTTCTGTGGAAGGAAAGAAGTAACCTTTTATCTTCCCGATTTACATGTGTGCTCTAGACAAAGGTAACAGCTGGAAGAAATCAGCTAGTAGCTAGAAATGCCACAGTGCTTAGGAGAAGCTGAGAGAAATAGGTACACGTATAGAGAGAAGGCTTGGACATACAAAAGAGCACTGATCCGTGTAGGCGCTGATATTGGTGCAGATTATTACCTGAAGAAGGCTTGGTCACCACTAAACCAAACTGCATGGCATTTACAAGGTCTGCTAACACTTCTTTACTTCCACTGCACTGCTGTCCCAAAATACAACGAGAAGGGACATGGAAATGCCAGTTCGAATAAAAAGAAACCTAAAGCACTGACACTTGGGTTATGCAGATGGTCTTTCTAGTGTACCTGCCATATTCAGACTGGCACGTAAAATCCAAGTTCATCAGCTGAAGTCCCACTCTCTTTCTGCAGGAGCCAAGCTGACATCTTTGCCGTGGCCACGCAAGAATCCTGGTTTAGCCGTCTGTGACAGCCATCTAACTTGCATACAGCTCTACAGCAATTGTGCACACCAATCTATTTGCATATGCATTTTTTTTAACTGGCTCGTTGCTCTGATTAAAACATCTCCTTGAAATAACCTTGAACCTACGGCACAAATGCAGTGTAGAGGCACAGACATAAATGCACGCACGACTTCAGATGTACAGTTACAAAAATTACAGCAGAGAAACATTTCAGTTATGCATCAAAACTTCATAGCTTGTAATTTTACTTCACTACTTGGGGAAATTTCTAAGAAATACTTCAGGATTTTTACCAGCACGTATATGAGAGACCATATATATCGCTGCTGGCCTCTGGTTTCCATAAATCTTTCAAAACCAATATTTATCTCCCATGAAGGAGTGCTGGCTGCTCATTTTCCATCTCCGTAAAAGTGGTCAGATCAATAGTTCTGTGTATGTTACTTGGAAACATGTCACAGCAGCCTCTAAAACCTCTTTTTCCTTTGTCTGAAATTGATTTCTGTAATATGCAAATATTAAGAAAAATGAAGCTTTAAGTTTCCTCTTAGGATCCTTTGTGAATCCTTCAGAATCCAGACACCACTATGACAGAAAATTAAAACCCTGCCAGCAGTTTACTGTCTCCCCTGAGCGCCAGTCGTGCTGTGATCCTAACACTTTGCTCCAAGCTAAGAAATTCTGAAATTTGCATATTCTTCACTTTGGGATTGTTCCGGCAGAAAGGTAAAACACTGTGGAGCTGCCTGCACACAAAAACAACCCTCTCCTCGGACAACCTTCCTCCCTCTGAAGATGACAACAGAAGGAGGATTTCTACTGCTGGTCCGTGCCAATGAAAAGATAACACCACTCACTCTCTTGCTTTAGATGTTGCTGCACACCCAATTTTTCAGTTAAGATGCAGGATCAGGAAAATTAAACTTGTGTTATGGAGTCTTACTTTAGAAGGAGCAAAGAGACACGCTGTTGACTGGAGCTTTGTGTGAGAGACTTTATCCTCCCCTCTTCACCCACCCCCTTTTTTTTTTTTTTTAGCACAGCTTGAGCCCTGAATCTTTTATTAAAAAAATAAAAAAGGGGAAAAAAAAGCCCCAAACCAAGTAGTGTGCAAAAGTGGGGGGAGTAGAGAAGGTTTAACAAGCTCCAAGTCATAGATTATAAGCCGCTGCTAAAAATTTATGGCTGTTTGGATCTTTGCCACACTGAACAGATTGGCAAGCTGATCAGAATCGCAGCAGGCTGCCTAATGAGTCCCACACAATTTTTCACCCCATATTTTTCCAATAAAAAAGCAGTTAAATACCAACCGCAGCCACAGCAGAGCCTGCCATCTGGCTGCTTTTTTCTCCAGCCATCATTAAAATGGTTCTTGGCAGTTTACACCTCGCTTTTTTCTGTACAGATGTGGAACGAATTTTCTGACAACCCTTGGATGAAACAGGGGGCTTTATTGAGCTTTACAGATTAACTGCCTAACTTCTGGTCCTAATTTTAAGTGTCTTTGCACACCGGAGGCATCATTTTAAGTGAGCTAATTGCACATATCTGAGCCCACCAGCAACATTTGGCTAAGTTAAAGTGAGATTCAAAATCAACATTTCGAGGAGCTCTGTAACCCACGCCACCATGGTCACCAATGTGCGGCCCACGCTGCGAGTTCACAGGGATTAAAAATAATGACTATAAGGATAACATTTGAAAGTGTCTATAGAGGAAACCAAAGTATTATGGTTTAAACCCATTTATTGCAGCCAAATAAATATGAGCAGCTTTATTTCTTACTCTTTGCTTTTACTGTTGTCCCCACGCAGCAGTTTGGTTAGCCAGAGAGCAATGGAGCCCTGTATTTGTGGTTACTCCACTGACCCGAGCCCAGTGGAATGAAGCTGCAGCCCCGAGTATCTGGTTAGATGTGGGCAGCTCAACTTGCCTGCCTCTCAGTCACTGGAACATAGCAGTGAGCTAAGGGAGATGAAAACTGGTTTCGGGGCATCGTATTTATGCACAGAATAACTATTTTTTTTACAACCAATTTTTGAAACCAGAAATGCAAATCAAAGGTCCTTTAGAAATCCAGAAAAATCAAAATATACCTAAGAGGCACATTCAAAAGCTATGGGCCAAACAGAAGCAGGATAGGCTGGAGATAAATACCATTGGTCGAATGTTACAGACAGTTTTGATTAATGTAGTCTGTGAGTCCGGGCAGTCTGGGGGATGGGAGCAGGAGGGTAGCCAGCTGAAGTGCAGTTACGATGCTCTGAATCCAGTGTTTCACTCTTTCCCTAATGACTTGCCAAGATCACAAAAGAAGCAGTGGAAGTTCAGGGCCTGGAGCCCAGGTCCCCTGAGGGCAAAGGTGCAGGTCAGTCAGACCCCTCTTTCTCTCCAAAAAGGTGACAAACAGCAGCAGAACATCAAGGAGGCTTTTTATCATTTTGCTTTCCTTCGCATCCCTAACACAGATTATTACTTATGCCAATCATTTTATAATGACCAGTGGATTTTAAAAATGAATAATTTATAGGAATGTTGATAACATTTATTTGTTTTCAGCAAGAACTTCATAGAATCATAGAAATGAAGTACAGAATGGGACCTTAAAAGATCATTCTGGACCCCTTGCTCTGAAAGAGATTATGGTGGAGATTATGGGCATAATAATGCAAATGACCCTATAGCTGTACTCCAGAATCAACATTTTCATTATGAAATATATTGCCCTTGTGATCCTACTGGTTGGCTAGATAACCTTCAGCGTGCAAGCTGGTGCAACCACAGCTATCCAAGCCTGGAAACGGGCAGGAACAGTGACCCTGAGACAGCACAAGTGGGCATTTATTCTGAAAGCACAGACTGGAGATGAATACAATTGGCCGTGTAAAGATAGCATTAATTAATGTGTCATTCTACAACTGTCCAAAGAGGGTGTCAGCTTTGGGGGACAGGAGCAGCAGAGCAGTCAGGTGAAGCCCAGAGTTGGTGTGATGGAGATAAAGGGCTCCGTATTAATGCTCTGCTGTTGAAGTCACCCTTTGCCTCCAAACTGCGATGCGTCCCATCCCCATTACTGGAAATGGCTGTGCAAATTGCTGATGAAAAAGAGAAAAAAATTACCTCCATCTCTTAGTGGGTGCTGAAAGCTCCAATTTATCTCCTACTGATCGACCTAAAGCACCAGTTCACCCTAAAAGCACCGACATACTTTCAGTGCACAATCCTGCAGGCTGCTGCAAACCTCATGGCAATCATAAAAAGAATTGACTTGAGCATCAGCAGTCAGGTCAGACAGTTCTGGGGTTCCAAACTCTGTAATTTGGGCCTGGTGTGCAGTGGTGGGTAAAGGACCTTGTTTTATAGCAAAATAAATTAAAACCCAAGCAAATCTGCCAGAGCAACTTTTTGTCCTATTGCACTTCTGGTGAATTTTCCTTCGAAGAGCCATTACTGTATGAAGAGGTATTCACATGCACACACACTGCCTTGACATTTGCACTTTTTTATATAAACATTTTTACAATATTCCATTACCACAGAATGCACCAGCTAATAGCCAAATCCCTAAAGCTGCTAACAATCAAGTCTGGCTCAATGTCGCCTCTGAATAACTTCCATTTCTTCAATGCCTTTGCACAGCAGGATTGCTAATAAACAACCGGGCAGTAAAACTACAAGTCAGCCAGTACTGCCTCTGCCTTCTCCAGTTCAGGGAATTGCTCTAATACAATGTGGAAATATATCCTGTGACCAAGCAGCCTCTGGGAATTCTTACATTTCAGGTTGGGTTGTCTTCATTTGGGTTATTTTGGGATATCCACAAAAATGAGTCCCAATTCCCTTTCCCTTGCTCTCCACCCCCCACAGTCACACACTCCACCAAGCAAAACATTTGAGCTACTTATATGTGGTCAGGGAATAAACTATTTCAAGGAAAAAAAAAATAGTCTCATCTTAAATGGTTTCCATCCAATCAAATGATTTAGCCCAGAGGCTAAAGTGATTTAGTCCTTACACAAGTCTAACACAATAGCGTTTGCATAACACACTCCAGCTCGCTCTCATCTGTCCCATGGAGACTTCCCAGCCCACAGAGAAGACACAAAGATAATTGGGCTTTTGATCCAAGGCTCATTTTCATTTTATTTAGGACTCAACTAAACTGAAGGTCCAGTAGGTTACCTACGCATGGCAAACCGCCCTGTTTTACAGCTCTGCCAACAGCTACGGCCTCGCTGCTGCAATGAGCTGGGCAGCACAACTGCATTCGCCAGCGACGGGGCTACTGGAGAGCAGAGAGAGCGCCTGAACCAAGTTCTGGGGTGAGGTGCTAGGCACAGCAGGTGGATCTTCGTGCAGAAACCCTGAATACAGCAGCCTTTCATGCCCTGGATGTAGCTACGTTGCTACAGAACATCCTAAAATTCACATTTTAGGCTTTCACTCTTGTTTCAGCCCTGCAGTGTGTTTTATTTTTATTGCTTATTATTACTAAGTCACTGTAACTGACATGTTGCCTCTACAGATAATGTTCTTATGGTGAGTCTCAAAACTAGTTCCAGGGTTATTAATGATCCTTTCCTCCTCACTATTTTTATGGGTTTATGGTTTAGATTTGAGATTTTAGCTGTAGGCAGAAATATGGTGCAAACAGATCCTGGAATTTCTCCCCTCCATTCTGTTAAAAATAAACTCCCTTTATTGCAAAGGTTAAAGAAAAATCACAGTGAAGAAGGTAACAAATGGATTAGGGATATGTTCAAGTCATTAATTTTCACTCAAAAACATAGTAAATGTATATCACATTTTCTTGCTAAGAAACAGGGCTTTGCTCTTGTCACTAAAAAAGCTCAGCACTTCATATCCACAGGATGCACACAGAAAAATATGGAAAGTAAGGAGAGCAGCTCTGGACTTCTAAGCAGTAGAGCTGGGCTCAGAGAGAGAACCACACAGCCAGCCATTTGGACATCTTGGGGTTATATAGTTCTAATTCTGCATATATAGGCATCAGCAGGAATTTTGCCAATGATTTAACTGACTTTTATGCTATAAAGCTAGAATGATCCATTTTGATTAACTGCTCTGACCTCCTGCATAACACAGGCTTATAGTACAGGGCCAAGATTTCATCCCAAATCTGGATGGAAGAGAGATGCACAACATATGAGTCAGCAGGACAAGCACAACAATTTTAATTTTAAAATGCCAAATCGTGCTGGCAGGGGAAAACAGGGTGGATGATGGACAGTTCTGAATGCTGAGAGGTTTCTTGAATTATTGGGAGATACTTGGCTATGTCAAGCGAGCTGACTGAGCTAGCTTTCATCTCTTGTTTTTAATTATCTTTACTCTTTTAGCATTCCTTGTTGTGCTAAAAGTTGTCCTGCTGTAAGCCTCCTCCCCAGATCTAATCTTTTTGCTTGAGGCAACTGCGGCAGGGTTATTTTGACATGCAAATGAAGAGGACATATGTTGCATGCAAATGAGAGGGCCACAGCTTAGAGCAGACAGATTTTTTATTTTTTTTTCCCCTGCCCCAGGCCCTTCTGGTTGTTGCTTAACAGGATTTCCTGGGGATCTAGATCAACACTTTCACATCAGAGTCTCTAAGCTCTGGCTGCCCATCCAGCCACCCAAGGGCAGCCGTGGAGAAGCAGGTCAGGCTCCCCTGGGTGCTGCACGGAGACAGCCCAGCCACGGTTCCTGCTTTTGGAGGGGAGCAAACGGGTGCTGGCGGCTGCAAAGGCTCAGCCCCACCGAGCAGCAAGCTCGGCTTGAACTGGGCGGAATTCAGAGACCTACTTCGGGAAAAGCTGGCCCGAAGCCACCAGCCCGGCCAGCCTCACTCGTATTTGTTGTTCTCAGGTATTAACATTGGAAAATTGGCTACTGTGTACTGGCAGTAACTTCGTAATGTTATTTAATACACGTTATTGTATTCACATTGTAAAGGGCCCACACCCTGTTCCGATTCAAGACCTAGATACAGAGTCATTATGGTGCTATAAACACCACTTTTAAAAGCCTGACTATGTATTGACACAGTTTTTTATAGTGCAGAACAGACTCTCAAAACCACTCTCTAACACTGCGATGACGTTTTACACCGGGCTCATATGTCCCCTGGATGGCATTAATTGAAACAGTATCGTGAAAGCAAAGAGCAACATAGGAAACAGCAAGATCTGTGCAAAATAGTTCTTCTTCAGAGATAAGAAATCAAGGCAATTTGGAGAGGAGGCCAGATTCTATTCCAGATCCTGCATCTTTACTTGCCAAGAGTGAATGTTACCAGGGGAAGCATTGGAGAACTTGCCTTTGCTACTATGAAAGGTGCTTAAATTTCAAAACACCCAAAAGGTGAGTTACCCATCCTCAGACAAAAGTCCTGGTAATCATACTTGTGGGGCTTAAAGATGTGAATATTAAAAAAAAAAAAGAAAAAAAAGAAAAAAAGAAGATGGTCTTGTAAGACTTGGCAGAAATCACACCATTCATTGCAAGAAATAACTTCTGGCCAACCTACCCCCATGGGCTTGGAGAGCTGTCAGCAAACACCACAACCAGAATGAACTTGCAGGCTCCTCCCTCTGGTGGGTCTGCTCCAGCCAGCATGGGACTGCTGACTGTTGGGGGTGGGGTTGGCTTTTTCGGGATAAACTCATTATATCCACATACCTGCCTGCTGCCCTAAATAAGGCAGATTTCAAAAAGAAACAGAGGAAGAAAGTTTTCTAGATGGTGCTGTCACTCGGCAGCTTACAGCGAGGCTTGGGTGCCCTCCTGACCTTTACCAGCTCTCCCCAGAGGGCAGCCCCACAGACACAGGCAAAAGAAAGTCAGATGGGGTCACCAGATGGCTGAGAATATGGTGCACATTAACACACATTCTTCTTGTGCCTGTCTCTGGCCCAGAAATAATCAGGAGAGAGATTTGGCCCCAGTATGTTCAGCAAAACTATGGTCATACGGCACTGAAACCTCCATCGGCGTCCATGAGGTACACAAGTGCTTGCTGCCAGAGTTAAATATTTCATTCTTAATGCACTATGGCTTTGCTCTTGTGGTTTTGAGAAAAGCATGTTAAATTCTCTTGAAATGTGTTCTGAGAAACCCTGACGCATGATTTGCGTACAAATGGATGCAGTGGTGGTGTGCATGTCAATCCGTGCATATGGGTAACCTGATAATCGTGTAATTTGCCTTGACGCCTTTCTAAAAAGACATCATTGTCCCTCTAATTCTGATTCCTTGTAAATAATCAATCAATCAATTAGCTAATCTGCTCAAACGCTCCCCCCACCCATTTATGTTTTCAATTAAAAGTGTGAAAGGCAAGTGCAGACAGATTTACATGACATTCCAGAGGCAAGTGGCGGCAATGGGTATTTTTTCACTGATCTTATCAGGTGCCCTTTAAGTACACTTGGGGTTTCTTGTGAACTTGACTGCTAAGCAATTCATTTTTTTCCCTGGTGGAAGATATGTCTTTATGGAGTTGCCTTTTGGGAAACTCCTGATCTAGAACATCCATCAGACTACTTAGGAAATAGTACATTCCTTTCAAAAGCCTACCTGTGCGACCACGAGGACTCTGTTTTTCTGAAACCCTTAGAATGTGCAAGCTGATACTTCGAGGAGTATTCTGACTTGGCTGGATCTGATGTAACTTTTGAAGAGACAGCAAAAGGCATCTGTCTTACACGAGGCTAACCCCGTGCCAAATTTCACATCCCTGCTCCAAAGTACAGGAGTGTGCAAGTTTCTTAGCAAGTGCTTATAACATGACCAAACCGATTTATCTACCCCTCATCTTATTTTTTTGAAGGGGCCAAATCTTTTTTATCTGAACTTTCAAAGAAAAGGAAATCAGCTGCAGGCAGACACACGACATGGAAAATTTCAGCTCCAACAGCTGAAGTTTGGCAAAGCTACAAGCAATTGACAACAGCCCTGCAAGGGGAAGTGCCAGACAATCCCAGGGGCGGGCAGGGCTTCCAGCTCCACCTGCAGCCTGGCCAGGAACCTTGGACATTGTGTCAGGTCCATGCCCTCTCCAGGCAGCTATTATTAAGGAGGCAGGAGAAGTGATTTGTGGTGTGCACTGTGAGTGGATTGCTAGCAAGTGTAAGAAGGCTCAGCCACTATATTTATAGTATGTAACAGAATATGGATCAACCATGGCTACTCTGCAAGATTTGAAAGATTTACCCATTATTCACACAGATTTGGAGTCTGCTTTAGACATTTCAGGTGACACTCGCCTCAATACAGCTTTTACATATAATGCTAAATTAAATCTTCCATCAGAAGGAAATGGAGATTCCTCAAATGGCAAAATAATGGGCCAAGACCTCAGAAACATAAAAATCAAACAATGAAAACAAATCAGAAAAGTATTAATCTGCAACTGGAAAAGGCACAACACCTTCCCCCAAGCAAAAGCCTTGCTCACGTATATTGTATAAAATATTCTTTCAGGAACTGGCCAAAGATTTATATTTTTTTTTAAACTGAACATGACTGAGCTTATTATTATTTATTATCCTTCTGTAAGTGGCACTGATGTATTTGTTAGTATAAAGCAGCATTAGTGATCACACTGATCTCTGCTTTTCAGAGGAGAGGTGGCATTGCCTTGTGGACTAAAAATGGCATTGTGGGTATGCTGCATTCAAACCCCTGGGGGTTATTAATTCCTGGGAGCACTGGGCACTGCCACACTCCCCCATTTCTGCTACTTAACTACATTAATATCCTTTCTGTGACACAACCATTGCACTGGAGCTAGAAAGAGTGCTGCTGTTGCTTTAAGAGCAACAGTCAGCGATCTCAGTTATTTCAAGTGAAAATCCAGTTGCACTGGGGACTGTAAGAATTTTGCTGTCAATCTTAATGCACCAGGATCTCACCTTTGGTATCATTTTCTCCTAATAAAATAGGGATGATCACACTTGCAGATCTGTTAAGAGTGGGACAAGGACAAGTTAATGTTCATTCTGCATTCTGAATGTGTAGCATAAGTGCATGAATTATTTATATGTATAAATTTAAACTCTTTGATTGAAATGTAAGACTGTTTGATTAGAAATAAACTTCCTCCATCTTTGATACCTAGTGCTCTGCCACAGGAGCTTAAAACAGTGTGGGCTCCCTGGTTACAAGTTCCCATCTCCTCCTCAGTGCCAGCACTAATATTCATGAAATAACACAGAAATCCAGAGCTGACCTGGCTGAAGAGAAGCCATTCAGAAGTACCTCAAACCCTGCAACTTTTCAGCTGCGTGAGTTTGCTGGGCGAGCTCACTGCACAAACACAGAGTGGTGGTGGTGCCATGGGGAATCTAACTCCTAAAAATATTTTTTTTCTTAGAAAGAGATATATCAGCATCTCTTTCAGCAATGCAGTAAATCAGTGGATGTATTCTGCACTTAATATTTTAGTCACCTCATTTAAAAATCTGCAAAAAGGAAAAAGGCCCAGACAATTCACTGACATAGGGATTTGTTATCGGGGAAGGTAGAGCTGCAGGAGAAAATAAGGAATGTGTATTGAGGTGACAAAGTCACACAAGCAACAATATTCTGTGTTGATAAGGCCACTTGGTAAAAGGTAGTCTCTCACTGCTGATGTGATTTTAAGTCAGAGCTTTTAATGCTCTTTGCTCCAGACATCAGATAGGTATCAACTAAAATGTGACTTTCTGTAAGAGAATCATAAACTCTAATCCAAAAAAGTGACTTCTCATTACCCCTTGGCTTCATCATTACCAAGTAGTGTTCTCGGCCACCGGGACAAATGTCTTCCAGCAACTTCAGTTGCTGTTGATGCACTTTATGTCCTCAGTACAGCACTAAAAATAGTAACTAAGGACTCATCCCCTCATGTCAGAGCAGCATGCTCAGTGAGGGAATGTGTAAAATTTTGTAATTTTGCCCATTTTAGTTGCAGATGCTGAGTAGGGAGTTTGTATATAATATGAAATGGGGTAAGAGAACGTCTACTATTAATGCAGCCTCATGAAGCAATCAATTTGCTGGGTCATTAACTCACCATCTACACAGATATTCTAAAATGCCACAGCAGAAAAAGCCCTGCTCTGAGTTCGGCTGAAGGCACGTACTTATTTGTGGGGCAGTGTCTCCAAAGCCCAAGGCCAAGACCAGTTGCAGTGACTCTGGTGCCATGAGCTGCTATGAATTGTACATTTACTCCAGATCTGCATGACCACCTCAGTGGAGATCACCATCCATCACTCCTCTGCTTTGCTTACAGCTTTCCTCATTAAGCTCAATGCATATTTAATTCCAGTTCACACAGTCCATGCTTTACACTGAGCAGACACACCATACTTGGTTCATCTTTCATTTCCCAAATACATTTGCTCACTGTTTTTAAGCAACACAGGTGGCCTCTGTGCACAAGCGCTCCAGACGTGACTTCTAATACATCTGAGATTGTTCAAACCAGCTGTATAGTGTAGCCAGCCCCACTCAGAGCTGCTGGTAGGGATGTGGCAGAGGAAGGTGAAGTCGAAACGATCATTTCCTGAAATTATTTTCAAAAAAATGATGGCTTTCACACTTTGCTTGATACAAGGTAAGACATGCTGGCTCTTCTCCACCCAAGGCAGCCTTCCCTCCCAGCCATTACCAATAGTCACTGTTCCAGCAGCCTGGTGCATATGCTGGCTGGCTTTGCCATATGAAGCCTCTCTCTGCTGGAAAAGACATTAATTATAAGCAGGCAAGAAGAAACTTATGCAGCATTCGTGGTTGCTCTGGTGGGTGTTTTAGCTTGTACTAAGCTTGTTTTCATTAACTTTCCAAATAAATGATAAAAGGCACAGGCACAGGCAACAGAAAGACACAACCATAATCACTGGAGTGGCTGGCTGGCTTCCTATACGTGTGCAAGGAGGCACTGGTTAGATCTGTGCAAGTGCATACGCACGCAGGCTTTCCTGCTGAGCAGTTTAACTAATCCAACTATCAGTGTAAAACATTAGCTCACCGTGCACTTGAACACTTGGCTACCTCCTTGGTATCTCAGTTTCAAGCTAAACCCAAACTCATTTAGAGTAGGAAGTTTTGTGTTCTGCCTATAGACTTGGTAACAGTAACAGTCAACAAAGAGGTGAATCAAGGGTGCTCTGTTCTTCCAGAGGTGCAACGCTAACAACACCCAGGTTCTGATATGAAATACTGATGCCTGTTATACTGATGATTTTGCTGATTAAGATATTGGCTACAAACAAACCAAAACCAAAAAAACTAGAAAGCACCCATCAGCAGAAAACATTAAAAGGCAGATCGGAAAACATACCCCTAATTCAAGATGTTGTTCTGAATAATTATTTCAAGGAAAAATCCCATTATTTTCTGGAGCCTAACTCATGATTTTTACACATTAGGGGTTTGCCAAACTGTTGGTGTAAATCTGGAACTGCTCCACAGACGTCACTGAAACTGCACCAATGTAAAAATGGCATCAGGGAGAACAGAAACAGGCTGAGAGAATTGGACAGCTGTGACCACTAACACAGGCTGCGCATTAGGAAAGATCAAAGACTAATTTTTACAAAACATTTTGGCTTGGTTTTTATTTTACTGAATTAGGGTAAAACATGGCCCACATTTGCTCTCAGTAGCTTGATGGGCTAAAAATTCCTCACTGAGTTTTGAACACAGCCTAATACCAGTGAGTATTAAGTTGGCTATTCTTCTGAGAGGTACTTCTATCTGCTGCTGAGAGGCTTCAGTCACTCCAAGTACGAGATTATCTTTCATTCGAACGGATGACGGTGGTGAGGATGCCGTAGCAGATAAACACAGCCTTCTGGTCTAAAGTCCCACCCTGCTCCTACACTTCATTACTGGGAAACATCCCCATCCACTTGGCAAGGGGAACACAGAGACCAACAAGAATACCTCTACAGGTTAAACACAGGAACCTTTTGTCATGTTAAAAATGAGAAAAAGAAGAGGGTAAAAAGAGCACAAGAAGAAGGGAGCACTACAAATCAGGCCAACTGACTGCTCAGCAGAATCAGAGGGCAAAGGGTGTTCTGGCAGGGAACACACTATCCAGAACCACTGTTCACACTTGGTGTCTGCACAGAAAACCCCTCAGAACTAGCAATTTTTAGGCATAGATTTTGTACCAGGAAATGCTGGATCTTGGCAGCAAGTGTGTTACTGACAGGAATGATAAACCAGCAGGATTATATGAACATGTCTATCTCTGAGGCCAGAAAAAAAGAAAAGCTAAAATCTCCAAGGTCCTTTTCAGAGAAGAATCATAAAAGCTACAGGTATTTTGTATTGTGATTTAATCTGTTTCTAGCACTACACCTTCAAGAAAGATCAAAGGTAGGCAGTGAGGGAAGGAGGTACACACTGACTTCCACTAATTGAAGCAAGCTGAAGCCTCCAGCACCTTCAGGGTTCTCCAAAGGTCCCCTCTCTATCTCAGCATTTCTTCTGCCCTCCCCTGCAGCCTAACCTGCCCCAGCCCTTGCAAAAGCGAGTGCATCCAGATGACCGACACAACAGCGATGCCTTTTATAGCTGCTTGGGTACAGGAGCAGGAATAAAAACATCCAAAATCTCAGTGCTATCACTGGCGGAAACTCGCTGCGGTTCTTTCATTGCTTAATTTCCGTGCCTCATTTTTTCCATCTTTGAGAAAGGACATCAAAGAACACTGAGGTTTAGATGCTGTTAACAACATATATGTATCAATACCAGTATCAGCAAAACACTGCATGCAACTCATCCCAGTAACAAAACCTATCAAATCAAAGCTGTACTGGAAAAAAACCTAGTTTCTCAGCATAACTGTACACGCAGCAAGGGTTTTGCCAATCTCCTCCTACCCCCAATCAACCTGATAAAGCTGCTAGAACCTGTAGTGCAAAGATAACCATGGCATCTCACATGGGACTTTATAATAACCTGACTCTGACTCAAGCACGGCAACGCTGAGAGCACCGTGGATTCTACGCTCAGCTAAACAAGCATACTTGGATACCTCTTTCCTAACCATCTACCTTCTCCGGTGTCTCTGCTTCCTCCTCTCACACCTCTGTGCTTTGATTATAAGCTCTCGGGGAACTCCTGGGAGGTGCTGGCTTCCCCGGAGAGGCTGTGAGTCAGGGTCTGCAGTAGCCTCTGCAGACGCTACAATTTCCATCCACTCATCCCACTGCACTTGTGTATTAGCAAGGAAGAGAGCTCCTTGTAAATGCCTTCAAGGGTCAAGCGCAACTTTGCCTTTGATGCTTAATAAAGTTTTGAAATCAAAAGCATTATGTAAATGCTGTTCTTATTATCAGGTAGGTGTGCTCTGGTTTTCTTCCAGGAGAGCTCAGCTGCTGAAAGCGGCTGGTATTAGAAGCAGGTCTTGGATATTTGGCATTCAGCTTTGTAGGGAGAAGTCTGACATAAGAGCTTGGCACACAGCAATGAAAGAGGATGCAATCTGATTTGGCAAATTAGCCCCTGGGATGATGCAGTTGCCATATGTACCTAGGTGCCAAATTTCAAATAGAGCAGAGTGACCTGACCCTGACCTTTGGCTCAGAGCGCTAAATTCCCTCTCCAGGGAGCCTCTCTAGCCTGAAGCCCGTTTCAAAGCTGTGAAGAGAATAAACGTATTCACCTGGGGGATATTTACAGCAGAACATTTGTTTTCACTTATGCTGAAATCTAAGGAGAGTTTTGGTAGAGTCCCTGCATGTCATTCATTCCAACAACAGGTTTTGCAACTCTTCTTATGCAGGTGTCTGAGGCCTGCACAAATCTCTCTGGCTGACCACAAGTATCTGATGAACTCTCTGTTCTAGCCAAAAATTTGCCCAGCTTGGGAATTTCAAAAGAAGCAAACATTATCTTCTTTCTCATTGCTTACCAAAGACACTACAATACAAGGTTGCCAAACAACCAGTTTGCAGTTACAAAACTTTGCTGCTTTTAATAAATATGCTCAAGAAGTTCACAAGTAGTATTGTAAATAACTTAACCTACACTTTTCAGAAGCTGAAGTGTTTTGGCTTGGTTTTAATCCTTACATTGCAAACTAGTAGTCAGCTTGCTAATTAAAAACAATTGCTTAATGGCTCATCAGACAGCAAGTTAGACAGGTTAGATGGAAGAATGAGTGGTAACTAGAGGCAACAGTTGGAGCTTTCAGACTTGTATTATCAAAATACAGGAACAGGAAAGAAAGGTAAGAGAGGGCAAGTAAAAGTTCAAAGATAAGGCAAATACGTTAAAATAGTTCTATGACACAAAAGAACTTTAGGTCTTTACAGTCCTGTTCAGCAATGAAATGCCACCTAGGCTCAAAAAGCAGCCTCCATGAGCATATGCTTTTACTTGGCTTTTGGCTGTATCATTTTAGTCGACTTGCATTAATTTTTCTAAGTACCCTGACACAGACACAAAGCCAGAGATTATCTCAAACACATGCTTGCTCTTCTGGAAAGCAGCGTCAGTTCTAGAAAAAAACCTCTTTCATTTTTTCCAACCCACTCAAATATCAGTGGCTTGAAAACTTATCCAAACTCTTTCTTCAGATTCAACTCGTGCTTGCAAGAGGTGGTAGAAGTATTCAGGGAGAAGTTGAGAGAAGAGCTGAATGCAGTGGGCTTTGGGAAAGGCAGCAGGATAGATAAAACAGACTTCCATTTAGTCAACTACCAGAAATACGTCATTATTTTAAGAAACTGAGCCACTTCTAAAATGCATCATTTGCTTAAATTGCAGGAAATAAAGGTTTACAACCAGGGACAGGCTTGGCAAACCTTGTTAAGGATAAACAATGGTTTGTATGATCTGCAGAACCTGATCTCTGAAAGGCTGATATGTCCTAAAAGCAGCAGCAAAAGGGGAGAGAAGGCTTTGCTAATCTGTGTTTCTGTCCAAGTTTCACATAGAGAACATCTGTTTTCACCCTCAAATATACACAGGCATTTGATAAACACTTTCTTTCTTCTCACTGTAGGATAGCTCTTTGGCTCACACAAAATCTAACACTACTTCTTACATAGTCTCACCCATTTCAAGTGCCATACAACCAAGCATGAAATAACGTAAATGCCTAATGATGCAAAGTAAAACATAAAAAAAAAAAAATCAGGAAAAAATACTTACCATTGTCCACACAACCGTAATTTAGCTCTCCTCTGCATACATGCTTTAGCTGTGTAGTAAAACCCTATTTGATTTCAAACTCTGGCTCCCCCATCTCCTCCGCTATCCCAGGCTCTGCTTCCTCTACGGCCACATCAGACCCACACCTCCACCCTGCAGCATCTGCCACCTTCCTCCATGCTGCTGGATGCCAACAGGAGAAGCTATGAGGGTAAACGAGGTGTTACTTTTGCCACCTAACATCTTCTCTGTTCCAGAAATTTGCTGGCAGTGAGGAGGAGAAGTATTTGGAAGACCACCCTTTGCTGAATGTTTCAGATGAAATTCACACAAATAATTCAGTCTGAGGAAGATTCAAAAGAAATTCACAATGACAAAGTCTGGTGAGATTTTAAGCACATGAAAGCAGAGCTTCATGCTATAAACTGTAAGAGAACCTTAACATCTGCCTTTCCTTCCTATCGTGTTTACAGGATAGGGAAGACCTCTATGTTTTGTGGCTTTGAAAAGAATGAAGAGAACATTGCTCTCAAGCTCCCCCAAAATAATCAAAGATAATTTGTGTATCTAGGATGACAGTAAAGCTTGTCAGTGAGAAGCTTCTAGCAGAGAATAAAGTCAGCTGCAGATGACAGAGACAAATGCTGTTTCACGGGAAAAAAATTGTGCAGATATTGGACAAGATTTTCCAAACTCATCTCACCTTTAGAAAATAACCCTGAACTTTAGGCTTACAAAAACACAGAGAGACAAGCATCTTTTACCTTGCCTAGGCAGCTTCAGAAGAACACTAGGAATAAATCATAAGAACAAAGAAAATACTTGTAAAGACCCCTCACTGCACGACAGAGTCTAGAGCAGAGTATTCACTGAAACACTGATTCATGAGCAGCAGCTCTGAACCTGCTACTGTAAATGTCATTTCCCAACACCTCCCTATTCCTACCAGCAGGCTAAAGCAGCAATTAAAGAAGTGGGAGTGCATTGCAAGGCTTCCCTGTCTGTAACAGACCCATATCCAGCTATTTATTAGGTAATCCAATTACACTGATGTGCCCTTACTCCATGCATTTATGTCTAGTCAGACTACAGGAGAGCCTACCCACCCGCGTGTTTTCCTCCGATGTAAACCTCTGTTGCTCTAATAACAGAGGTTATTGCAAAACACAGCTACTGCACACAACATTGCATCTCCTTTGCATCTCCCCTTCTTTTATAATTTTCCAGTTGTTTGGAGAGCAATTACATACCCAACCACAAAGAACAGGTTGGGACCAGTCTCTCACACCCACTTTTTGGACCAGGCTTTCTCCCCTCACACCTGGGAGGAGCTCCCCCCACCCTTAACATCTACAGAGCTGCCTCATTATTTGCCTCAAAATTGTCCTTTATGGCAACACCACTGATGACGAGCCCACTGCTTACTATGTTGACTTACGGGACCTCTGCAGAGCACACACATCCTCTCTCTTGCTTTATCCCCAGAGCGAGGACAGACTTTTCTTGATGTTTGTAGCCTAGCGTGGATATGGTCCCTGGCTGGAGCTGCTGGGGACTTTGACACAGCAAATAATACAGGGGTGATAACCAGCATCACCCAACAGAGCTTCCTTTGGAAACCAGTGACAAAGTTGCAAGTCACTATCACAGCATCTGCACCACAGCCTCTTCTGCAACAAGAGTTCAGAATCTCTTGCAAAGAGACCACAAGGAAACTTTGAAGAACTTGGACACCTAGGCACTGTGTGAGGCAAATCACAGTTTATGCTCCATTTGAAACAGGCTCTTTCAAGGGGTGCTGGGCTTTTGCTTGGAGATATGCCAAATGAGGACCTTGGCCTGTATCCACTGTCCTCTGATGACAGAGATTAGATAACAAGTGAATGGAAGTGCTTTCAGCAGTGGTGCTGTGTGCTGAGAGACATAATAAAGAGCATGTATCATAGCAATACTCAGCATATAAAATTATCTGGAGAGATTACCTAGTGAGAAAAAAAGGCTTTCATATGCCCCTGTCTGTTACCCTGATTTTCCTGACTTTCCTGGAGCAAAGAATACTTTCCAGCTCTCTCCTGCTCTAAAAATGCTACAGCCTCTGCAGACTCCTGAAGAAACTTGCTGTTCTTTACGCTCAAGGTTCTCTTCTGAACACTCTTTATTCCCTTCCCTTCAGTGCTCTTCACACCATGCTTTGACAAGAAGGGTCTGATAAAATAACATGCAAAAGCTCGGGCACAGGAGAGGCAGGCATGCAGGGGTAGAGCGGGTGCATCTATGGCCATGTGAAAATGATAAATAAAACCAAAACCAGTAAGGGAGTTTCTAAATGCAAAGGATCACAGTAGCATCTAGATGTTCACCAGGCAAGGGTTTGCAGACAAGATTTCTCATTAAAACAATTGGCTTTTAATGGTTTCTTTTGGCACTGTTACATGACACAGCCCATAAAATTTGTGCAGGAGCCAAAATTTTGAGGGACAGAGATGTGACTGTCAGCCTGTGCTTCCCAAAACTCTTCAGGCCTTTCTAAGGCAACGTAAGTAACTCAGTAATCACTGCTGCTTAATACCTCAATGAAGCTTGCAAACAAGGAAATTGTGCTTTATTTGTGAGAAATAGGTACCCAAGGCAGGGTTCACTTCAGACAGACACAATTCCCTATGGAAAATACAAAGCTGTGCAAAATGAAAGAGGATTGTTTCATTAGCTAAAGCTTTTGATCAGCTACAGGTAGAGGAAACACCACAGTGCTTGCAATAACTCACACAGTGTTTTTGTTGGGCTGCTGACCAAGTCTGCCTGGTTTCACATGCCTTTCTTCTACCTGAACACAAATAAGATGACACCTTTGGGTTTAGGATTATTTCTAATTTTATAACTTTGCACCTTGCTGTGTCTTAATGTCTATCTTCCAACCTTTGCCAAGGTCAAAGATGCATATAAACCTCTGCCCAAGAGAAAGCCCATCGCAGGTGGCCCATACAGAAGTAGAAACTACTACCTCCTCTGTGCCTGCTGGTGCCCTGGCTGTAGGGTCTGCTACAAGCCAGACATCAGCCAAGCCACAGGCACCTGCCAGAGTCCAAAGCTATTCTCTCCCTGCTGCGTGTGTTCTTCACCACGTGCAGGCAGAGGCAGCTACTAGGAGGAATGGCTCTTCCCTTTGTGAAGCTTTACAGGGCCCTGGAAACATCCCAGCTGCCTTTGTGGAACGGCGGATCTGCACAGGAATCCCAGTAATCAAATCTCAGCGGTGGCTTCAATGCTATTCCCCCACCACTGTACCAAAGGCCACCAGGCAAGGATTACCTAGGACGATTTAACTATGTGTGAAAACAGCTGCAAGGCTTGATGGGGTTTTAGGGTTGTTGTTCTTTGGATAGGAGAGGGGAAAGGAGAAGGCATGAGACATGGAGTGAGCTGGCTGGGGATAACCTGTGGTGGCAGGGAATCAGACTGTCATACACAGGAGCTAAACATTAAGGACTGATATATACAAAGCTGCCTTTTCTCAAAGGGTTTGCTTTTCATGACTTGTCACTTGGAACAGGGTCAGTGTGACCCAGTGTGTCTCCCACACTCCTAGTGCCACGAGAGATGACTGCTCATTTCCTGCAGCCACCTTCTTTATCAAACAAAAGGCTACTTTCCCACTATTTACCTAGGCTTCTGTGTTGGAAGACCATGGTGGCCTAAGGGAAAGTGAGGTGTATTCTTGCTGATACTAGCTGAAATCTTGCTCATATTTAAATTAAAGAGAGTTTTATTACTGCCTTAGAAGGAGTTTCACCCATGAGAATACAATGTCTAGTGAATAGAAGGTAACAAAGTCCACAGAAAAACCACACATTATCTTTTAAACTGCCTTGTCTGAGATACTTTGCCCTTCTTGATTCCATTAAAAGGTCTCCATGCCTTGCAAAACATCTGTAGAGGAAAACAAACCACCACAGAGAATACTTCACTTGGTATTAACTTTCATAAGGCACGATGAGAGCTGGTTGATTTAAGAACTCCACCAAACATGTCTCACACAGGAATTACAATGCATGTGGTATTTGTTTGTTTTTGTTTTGATTTCTATTTTATTTCTGGATTCTACTTTGCTTTGTAAGTTATTTTTCTTGCATGACAAGTAATATCCAATTATTCATTCACTGCCTTTTTTGTTTTGTTTTAAGTTGACATTTTCCCCAAGC
Organism: Chloroceryle aenea; assembly: GCA_013399075.1. Lineage (NCBI taxonomy): Eukaryota > Metazoa > Chordata > Aves > Coraciiformes > Cerylidae > Chloroceryle > Chloroceryle aenea. The sequence goes on along the minus strand of VWZY01011632.1, from coordinate 945,098 downwards.
TTAAGACCGCAAGATGCTTACTAGTGTGGTTCTCCTAGCTTCAGCAAGGTCTCCCATGCTGCTGGCTTTTAAAAATCAGTACATACTAAACCTAACACACAGAAAACCAAGACACGCAGTCAGTGATGTGAGCCAGAATCCACCCCCCCGATGTGTGCGGGCCTTTTCTCTATCTATGGCCAATGGTGTTTCCAACCTGAAAACAATGCACTCAAGGAAAAAATACGGGTTTGTGTGATGGGATTTCCAAAGGAGCTTGAAGGACTTTGGCATCCCCAGACTATAAAAAAAAGTCCAGAGAACAGAATGCTTAACATCTCCAGTCTCCTTTGAATTCCCAGCCTTACTGAACCAAGAATAAAGAAAGCCTGGCCCATAAGCAGGAATCCACTAATTAAAGAGAAATGGGGCTTATTTGTCTTGGTTTCTGAAGTCACAGTTCTCCACTTCTGAAAACACAAGTTTCTCACCAGTTCTTTTCCGCCCTAGGGCTGTGACCTAAGCAGTTTAAATGATACACAGATTTTGGTCAAAATCTGCTTCTTATTTACTGGACTTCAAATGTGCAAGTAATTACTGAATGGGTCTCGTTTATTGAATAAAAGTATTTAGGCATTATGTTTACAAAGGCCTAGAAACATTAAAATCTAGCGAAAAACAATTATTTTTACAGAATACATCTGCAAGCAATATGAAGTCATTTTGTTTTTGTAAATTTCTCCGTAATAGACTTATTGTTGATGTGGAAAATGTTCACATTGCAGCAGTGAATTATTTTGAAATGCCAAACTTAATAAAGGAGAAATTATTGCAAATAATATCACAACCCTTCAGGAAAAAAAAAAAGCGCACCAAAATACCCGTGGTTTTCTGCCTAGTCAATCCTCCTCAGATTGGCAGACCTCTCCGGACTAATCAGGAGGAGTTAGACAAATAGTTACTTTATTACCGAGGCTGTCAAATAAATCAGAATCTGGCGAGCAACTGTTTGTGAGCCCTGCAGCCTGCCTGGCTGCTTCTCCTGTAAAACCGAGGCGGTTAGAGCAGACCCACGTACGTGTGTCTGTCTGCAGAGCACTGTGTAGGCTCCAGGCCTCTCAACAAAACTTCTTCCACATTTGGGCCAGCATTTTTCTTGGCTTCCCCAGGTTTTGTTGTGGAACATAGCTGAGAGAAGAAATGTTTTCTAACCAATTAACTCAAGTCACTGCTGTTATTTTTAATGGAGAGCTCTGAAGCTCAGCTCACAAAGGCTAATGAGAAAATAATGTTTTAAACAACATCATCAGAGGAATCAGGCCGTGGACTTGAACTACATTCTCGCCGCAGAGTGGTTTTGCCCCCAAAATGTTTGCTCTTTACAGAGGCACGATGAATGGGAATTTTGCCTAAGGTACAAGCCTGAGACACAGCCACAGCTGAAGGTCCCAGCCCAGCGAGTTTCCGCAGTCGGCCACAAGAAACGGTTGCCTGTGCTGCTACACCCCGGACTCCAAACACGCTCCCAGGGCTGGTAGGATTTGTATGTTTGGGAGTGAGTGAAAACTGAGGTCTCATTTTAGTAGGGCACCAGGGCACATTTAATCTGCTGTCCCACAGCACTTCAGCGTGTATTTGAACTCATGCAGAGGAGACTTGGGTACGTAATTAGACTTTAGCTTATTCAGTCATTCTGCTGCATAGGGGAAGAGGAGTGCTGCTGGAGAGGCAAGTAACAACATCACCTTTTGCACCTCCATTCAATCTGTTTTGTGGTGTTTATCTGAATCGAGCAGTATTGATTTGAAAGGCAACCACAGGGCAGAGAGGGAGGAAGAAAGTTTGAAATTAACATCCAGAATGGGTCTAAGGAACAAGGGGGTGCACAGTTTGCAATGTTTTCAAGCACAGCTATTGTACAGAATATATTCACCAAATGAACAGCCAAGAATTGTAGCTGCTTCCTTTACATCCACAGCAATGCAAACTGGCAGCACTGACAAATCAGTTCAACACCAGTGATGTTACTGACTGGCTAAGGAGATGGGATACAATAACTTTTGAAGCTAATAAGAGGGCTTAAAATCCTCCCTTTTTTGCACTGGACCACGTTAAAAGCGAGCAGCGCAGATGGACTTGCACCTGTTTCCAGATGGAAGGGGCAGCTAGTGAAGTGCTATTCTTAATATGAATTAACTTTTAATATAGGTCTGCTTTAGTTTTAATTGACTTTACAGTGCTACTAAAAATAACTGTTCATCTGGCTGGCAGGAACATTTCTTCCCTTCCCTACGTCTCAGTATGGACAGGGAACACTACAAGCACTGTGGTGCAAGTGGCACCAGCCCTTTTCTCACCCAGAGTAGTTTTCTATTCCTTTTGCTACTTTTTCCTTCCTGAGGTCACCAGTGAAAAACTGTCCACAGCTGGTAGCAAAACTAGGCATTGTCCCCTATAAGTAATTTATTTTGTGCAAAATCCATCTCCATAAATGTAGCTAGCTGTAGTCTATGCTGTCATTCCCACACATACGTATGAAATGAACACACTGTCACAAAATAAATTCTGCAGCTCCCCAGGAGAAGAGAGGATGCCAAAAGTGCTCCTTGTTTCTCATCCCAGTACATGACTGGGACTGACCTCCATGAGGTGGAGGGCTGTGGTGGGCGCAGGGCAGCTGTACAACTACCAGTGGTAGCCCTGCCATGGCACAGGGGCTGAGATGCATGAAACTGCTTTCTTCAACCTCTGTTAGTGCAGGTTCCTACTGCTACTATCTGTGCTGGGGTGAGCATGTGCCTGCACCTCACTCCGTGGACAGGCACTGTGAAGGGCAACTGCTATCCCTCTCTCGTATGCACCCTGTTTGCCATTTGCTTCCCTCTCTGTGTTAGATTCAGCTTGATTTTTAAGTGAAAACAGTTTTACTCATCTGTTTAAGGTAGCTCGCCCTTCCATCTGGTTTATACTCTCCACCACCACCTATTGTCCTGCCATGAGACATTCTGAATGTTTGAGCTGTTGATGATGATGTATGAAACCAGAGTTGCAAAGACTTCCAAAAGCTGAGGATAACTAGGAACGAGGGTACTGAGCGAGCTGGCAGAAGTGCTCACCAATCATTTACCAGCAGTCCTGGTTGACCAGGGAGGTCCCAGTCGATTGAAAGTTAGTGTGATGCCCATCTAGAGGTGATGCCAATCACCTTGAGTGCCATCATATGGCACATACAAGACAAGTAGATGATCAGGCTCAGTCAATGTGGGTTTATGAAAGGCAGGTCCTGCTTGATTAACCTGATCTCCTTCTACAACAAGGTGACCTTATCTCTCTTTACAACTACTTGAAAGGAGGTTGCAAAGATGTGGGTCTCAGCCTCTTCTCCAAAGTAACAAGAGATTGGAAAAGAGGTAATGGCCTAGGGAAAGAGGAAAGTTGCACTAGGAGGGGACATTTAGATTGGGATATTAGGAAAAATTTCTTCCCTGAAAGCGTTGTCAAGCACGGGAAGAGGCTGCCCGGGGAAACCGTTGAGTCACCAACCCTGGAAGTATTGGAAAGATGTGTAGGGGTGGTGCTAAAGGAACATGGTTCAGTGGTGGACTTGGCAGTGCTGGGTTAAGGGCTGGACTTGATCTTAAGGTTCTTTTCCAACTTAAGAAATTCTATGATTCTATGATTGTTTTGCCTAAACACAGACAGGTACACCAAGAACCTGTCGCTTCTTTCAACCTTTCTCTACCTTTCTCTCCCTCTCCAGAGACACCTTTTCATTTGTTGCAGTTACACAAATGATCTCTGTGTGTTAAGAGTTCAAAGGAAACAGCCATCCAAGAAACTTCTTGATACTCCACCACCTGTAAAGACATTTCTCTGATGAAGTTATGAAAACAGGCTCTAATGCCTTAGTAAGAGTAAAACTTTCAGTGTAATACATAAAGCTTTATGACTTCTTAACAAAGTAAAATCAAAACATATTCAAGTTCAGCTAAAGGTAATTATTTTTTCAGGAATCATCTATCAGCGGCGGAGCCAGCCAGGGTGTAGACACCAAACATCCAAGGGTTGCTTTTGGCCGAGACAGCACAGTCTGCCATCCAGACTTCCATGGAGAGGGGTTAGAGCACAGAGCTGAACAAGATGACCAGGAATTTGTGTCCCACAACACTTCAGAGTGATTCATTGTAAGACTATAGGTAAATTGCATTTTATCTGAGCCTCATTTTCTTCAGTGGAAAATGCTAATAATGATGTTTATTCAGTTTCCTAACATATTTTGGATAAAATATGCTCACAAATAATTTCTGTGTGTAATTTGAACTCCAGGAGTGACCATGAAATGCCAGGTCATCTCCTCCACGGGAGGACATATTCTCTCTTACAGATCCTAAAATGTAATGTTTGCAGTAAATACAAACTACTGCTAAATGCACACTGCCCTGTGCATAACATTTGGTAGGCCTTGTGGGGAAGAACCACAGATTACTCCTTGTTGGCAGCCTATCCAGTGGAGAAAACCACCAAGGAGAGATTGCTGGTTTACAGCCCAGAGGTCAGCAGCACAGGCAAAGCAGAGGAGGTGCAAGTGATGCCGTCAGACAAAACCAGAGATGCAGAAAGGTAGAGTGGTGCAGAATCTTGAAAACTAGGGCAAGAAACTCACAGTTCACAAAAATAGAGGACTAAAAATACAGGAATGGGAGGGACACCTTTTTGGTGTGATGTGCAATGTCTTTCTATGGGCAAAAGCTCATTAACCAGGATACAATAAATTCTACTTTCTTCAGCTTCACCTTCTGTGGGTAGGGGGAGGTTACCTAAAGATTTAAAGAGGGGAAATGTGACTGCAGTCACTCACTAACCAGGATCTGAGTGACAAGTTTAACATGCATTGGTCACTTCAGCCACCCTTGTGGCAATTAATTAAAAGAACAGATTTTTAAAATCTTTGTTGGTTATCAAAGGTTATCTGCACTTTTATCCTCACATGATAAGTTTATATACAAATGGGATCCCTTTCCATTTTAGGCTGATGCTCTCTGATATTTGTAATATTCAGGATAGCTACACATGCTTGATTACCTTTAAAACACTTATCACCATTTAAAAGTGACTTGTCCCCATCTTTTAGCATTTATGGACAAGGACATATGGGACTGATTTCTCTTATTATTAAGCAGCATCTCTGAGGCTTAAATCATTTAAATTATTCATTGACAGCAATTGGGCTACTCATGCCAACTCCCACTTACATAAGGAGGTCCAGTGATAGGACCAGTCACGTGGATGAAGACAGCTGAACAGATTTTGGGATGCACTGAGCGTCCACAGATCCTGCTTAGTGACTGGGATGAGGAGGACTTTTGAAAATCAGGCCCCAACTGCAGTAATAAATATAATTCAGCTGGGTCTGTCAACATGGTTATTCTGAATAACGTTTTCTTCCAAGGTTACTGTGACTGAGGTTCTGAGTGATGATCAGTAGTAGCTGAAGGACTCTAAGTGACTGTGCACTGATGACCACAACAAAATCCACGCCTGCTGCATGATGCTTCTAGAGCACTGAATTATGCGGGACTTTCCTTTTAGTGTGGGCTCAGGGTGCTCCTGGTAGTGAACATCTCTGCAGAACCCGAGCATGAAAGCTTTCATGAAGAATAAAGCTGACTCTAAGCAAATGAAGAAAACCATCTCCAAGCAGCAGAAACCACCCATCTCCAGGATGAATACTGCTGTTCCAGCAACACTGGAATCCGAGACAGGAGATGGACAAAGCAGCTGCACTGCTGAGCCTGGACTGTAATAGTCCAAATGACAAAGGCTGTAAACATTTAAAACTCTGCTATGAAGTGACTTTCCATCCTATCACGGACTACCCTGCTCTCTGACCACCTCACCAGTGGAAGACCTGCAGCTAACTGTTAGTGTGCTTTCCATCAGTGGAGTCAGAGTGAGAGAGCAGGAATCGGCCTCCATGGAAAAAATAGTTCTGGCTATTCTTTGCAACATTTTATCTTTAATTAAAAAGATGTGTTTCTTGCTCTCTTCAGAATGAGCCCAAGGAACATTTGTAATCATTTTCAGCTCACATTATATTGTACATATTGCAGCTGATTTCACAGTTATGTGGGCAAATGATTATTTTTGTGTACAGCTAAATCATTCTGAAGGTAAGAGCAGACAGTAAGCATCACCAACATCTAGTGGTTAGGAAAAGAGAGTCTAGCTCTTGGAAGAAGCTTTTCTATTTCAGCCAGATATCTCTTCCTGGCCCAGCCCCAGCTCTGAGCCTCAGCATGTACCAGACTTTGCCCCATATGTGGTCTTGATGGTAAAGATTCTGGTTTGTTTCTTTTTCCCCTAAGAAAGGCAAAAAGGTTACTAAGTCTTTAAACTCTCAGTTCTTAAGGCTGTTAATATTTCACATTGCCAGCAGGGAAAGGAATTAAAACTGCCAGTAGCTATCCAGATAGATTTTAAACCCCCCTCCCCCCCCTTCTCTCTGCCTCCCTCAGCTTCAGAGGATATTTTCCCCGCAAATTGGTTTTAAATTAAGGAAGGTGATGAAGGCAATGTGCCGTCTCAGCATTTTCCCAGGTGCACTTAATCTAATTTCATTAAGGAGATCAGGACAGATGATCGCTACAGTCGAAACATTAAGTCTGTCCATTTTTGTATAAAAAAACCATTAAGTTTGTCAAAGTGTCGGCGGGTGGGCTGTTTATTATTGGAGATGAAGGTGTGCTTTGCTTCCCCAATAAACTGTCAGGAGTAGTAAACCACAAATTAAGTCAGCTGCTGCCAAAGGTTTAGGCAAAGATCTCCAAGTAATTTTGACACAGGTGTGGGAAGGGCCAGGGAAACAGAGGCTGTAAGCTGGACTGTACGCTGGGGAAACCAAGCCTTCTGTGTGTGTTTGAGGTACTGCAACCTGACCCATCAAAAAGTGGAAAGCTGGGCATCAGTGGACACGATCGAGCAGAACTGCTGATGTTTCTGACACTGGACATGGTGCTGAAGGGAGCCGTGCAATGGTGTGCACTGCAGACCCAAAGGGCAGAGTTTGCCTTTGCTTGGAGGTCCGCTCATCCTGGCGGGCATCATTGCCTTGCCTTACACAGATGAGAACTCACCAAAGCTTCCTTCGAGCCACTGCTCTGTTTTGAACTTACAGCTTCGACTAAAATGTAAAATCACATCCTTCAGATAATCGTACAAAATTAGTGAAAAGCCATCAACAGGCAGAAGTATGGAAGACTATTCAAAAGTCAAGAAAGAACTGAGTTATCAGGCACTACAAAATCAAGTGTGAGCCATTTGCTAGGGAGAACACCTTACATCTCAAGAAAAACACAGCTGGGTAGAACTTGGTATTAAAGACCATCAAGGAATGTTAAAAAGTATAAAATACTAACTGGAATGACACAATCTTTACAGTACAAGGAAATTAACAATTGCTAATATGGAATCAGCAGTAATATTCTAGCTGGAGCTTCGTGATGAGGGAAAGCTGCCAAGTTCACAAGTAATGTGTGCTGCAGTGAGCACCAAGAGTGGGCAGAGCAGAGGAAGGTTCATTTCCCCATCCCAGGTGCAGCAAGGGGAGGAACAGAGCCTGCTCTGATGGCAGAGGCTTCTGCAGCACTGCAGGGATTAGGAGGGAGTGGGAGAGGTGGGAGGAAGCCAGCCTACACCATGAGAAATGACTGACTGACTGACTCCTGGGTACACCCAGAGCTGAAGGCTCACAAGCAAATGAAAGACAATGACATCTTCCTGCTGCTGGGAAAAGCCAGTGTTGTCTACCACAACCAGCACCAGAACTAAGGCATCACCCTGCAGGGAGCAGAGAAAGGCTTATTTACAAACACTTATTTTAATCTCTCTCGCTTTGAGTTTTCTCTGTTTGAAAAGTACCTCCCTTTGGTTTGTGTTTGTGGAGAGCTGGGACTGTAGCTCTTGGGGACTCCTGCCCCAGAGGGTGTAGAGCAAGGGCTGGGCAGCACTAGCTGAAACATCTCCCCTGACTCAGGAGGCCATGGCAAGACCCTTACTGATTCTGCAGATGAAAGCAGTGGCTTACAAGCAACTGAGAAGTGAAAACAGCAGGTAATAAGTGTTAGGAGATTCACCTAGGCAAAAGAATACCCATTTCAGTCATAATGCTTTAGGTAAGGGTGAATTCCTAGGCAAGGTCAGGTAGACATTACTTCTGTCTTCCCTGCTTATCCAAATGTTGTTACTGCCTCTTACATATCTGGAAAACTCCTGCAGTGAAACCTGGTTTGGATTTTATTGCAGAGTGGACCCAGAAATAAGAACCACTGGAAAGCTACAAACCCCAAAGCTGACTCTTGGGCCATCCTTGAGTGGTGTCCTTTACACCTGCAGAGGACACAGTGCTTCTCTATCACTTAACCTGGTAAACCAATTTTGGAATACAGTAATGAGAAGCTCTGCAAGCTAATGCAGCTAGTGGAGTATGCATCCTCCAAAATCCTCACCTTCTTGGCATCTTGATGGTTAATTAAGTCACTCAATTTAATTAATCGAATTGCCTAACTCAATTGCCAATTCCTATCACCTGCCTACTATGTTGTGTTCTATCTGGTTACCTTCCAAGGAGTTACTGCCATTGCACAGGCAGCCCTTAACATGGCTGTGTTATAACGGTGTTTCTTGATGTGGGCAGAAGCTGGACAAGCGTGCCCTCTTCCCAGTTACCTCAGATCTTAGAAGTTTCTTCACAAGATCCCTGGTAAGATAAGAAAATGCTCATAGATGTGGAACTGGAACAGGGAGATGTTAAACAATAGGGAAAGCAGAGAGCTAGGACCATGCTGACTGCCAGTGACAGAACTGGTATTATCCTGTCTTGCCCAAGAGCTCTCCATAAGATCTCTTCAGTCCTTTTATGTGAGTTAATGATGGATTTTTGTCAGCAAACTAAAGACTCTTCTCATTGTTTGCTCTGAAAATACTTCTTCTGCATTTTCAAGACTGAATATGGATACCACAGACCATGACGACTCAGATTATTATAGATACAGACTAATGTATTTAAAATTTGAGTTTTTGTCTGGATAAAATAAAAACACAAGATCTCAGTAGGAGGGGAGAACATTGGTGCTGAAGCTTGGAGGCTTGTTTAACTTTTTCAGTGGCATTCTTGCTTTACTTAAATACAAAGGTCAAGAAGGGCCATTATTGCTAAAAGTTTTGACTGGAGTTGTAGGCCCTTTTGTTGGGAAAGACAACTCAGAGGGCTCCTTTCCCTCTGACAGGGCTTACAGGGTCTAACTCGACTGCCCCCGGTCTCAGTGGAAACCTTTCTGTCTGCTCAGTGCATGTGGTGTGTGGAATGATGGAAGCCAAGGGCATTCCAAGGCTCACCACGCCTGGCATTTCCCAAAGAGCAACTGAGTGAGCTGGGTGTGCAGTGGGCTTGCAGGATGACATTTTGCTGGTAAATCTGCTCAGGGTGAATGATGAAATAAAATAAATTCACTGAGTGGTGAGTTTTTGTCTTCCTGTACTGGCAACAACATTACATTTGCCTGTTTATAGCACTCGAATCATTCAGGGGCTACAAGGTTATTTTAAATTCAATATTTTTGCATTGTTGAAAAAGCAGATCTGTCTTCAATAACATCGTCAAATGGAGCCTTTCTTCCACTAAGGGAACTAACCACCTTTACCCAGTTCTTATTATATGGGAGTCAGTTTTCTCACCAGTTTTCACTCTGCATCACTGGGTTTTCAGCCTGTAAGAATCTCACCCGAGAAGGAAGGGGAGTCTGTGCATGCACATGTGTACAGTCTACAGCAGTGCATGCTGCAAGCCTGCAACAGCCCAGGCACATGCTACTGCAACTGCAGTCAGCATTGCTTTTTGTAAGCAAGAACATGCTACAGTAAAAGGTCCACTTAAATACTGTCTGGAAACCCATCTGGGAAGTAACTGGCAAATGAAGACTCCTTGTTGTTGGTCACAGCTGAAAACTGTCATAGGCTGAAGTGTAATGCTAACAGAAATGCAAATGCTGCCATGTGAAAGCCCTCTTTCAATTCCATGTTTGATATCTCCCTACTGCTGCAACCAGCAACAATTGGGATTGCTGGAAAAGTACCAAGTTTCATTTCTCAGAGGAAGGGACAATAATGATGGACAAAATCAATTTGGGGACGTTGGATGGGGTAAGCTTCAAAAATAGGAAATAACAGATTACCTGAAGTACGAACTAGACTCCAGTCTCATGGAAACAACAGAACTATCAGATGGAACCCACTTTTTCCATTGCTAGATACAATGTGAGGAGCAGGAGGAAAGAAGCATCCAGCAGTAGTGTCCTTCCACCAAGGAAAAAGCTGCCACAACATCATTTTCCTAGGCTGTGGCTTTGCTCCCTCTATACAGCTTCCCACCTCTTGAACTGCAAGCTGTCACTCTTCCTGTTTTGACTCTTTCACAGCTCATCTCTTCTTCCCAATGGTGACAGCCCGTATTGATGTAAACTCTCATCTCTCACTGGTCTGACTTGATCATCCCCTTGTTACACCTCCAAGTAGGCACCTCACTCCTACTTACCACTGTGCCTTTTGCTGCAGAGAATAACTTCCCATTCACGGCCATTGGGATACCTGATTTTCCTTCTCAAATGTCACCTAAACCATTCATTCCCCTTTACCTTAATACCTGCAAAACCAAAGCTGGACAACAATGAGGCTGCTGACATCTTAAACACTGCTCCCCTGCCACTTCTCCATGACCCTTCACTCTAATCTCATCCTCAAGTCACGAGCTGTTCTGCATCCAAACAGAACGTAGCAGGATGGGAACCCAGGCCATCCTGGAGCGATCAGAGCACTCCTGCTCTTCTCCCACGTTATCGAGTGCTAAAGCACACGTGCTCGTGCACTGTTGTACACTTCCAGTACCTACTGGGACTCAGAAATAAGCTCGGTAAACAACAGCGTGGCGAGGCTGAACTGACACCGCTGCAAGCAGGGCCCACTGAACTCACTGTGCTGCTGCAGAAGGCAGTGTGAGAACGGCGCTTCAGAAACATGACTTCAAAACTTTTTGCATCCATCTTGGATGTAACTTTATCAGTCTTCAAGGTTTGCTATAGCTAAAATACAAACATAAACTACAGAAGAAATATATGGTAGACACTGATTTGACTTAGAAATACAGTGTCATTTTTGGTACATCTTACTTGGCATCACATTAAATGAAGGAATGCCTGATATCTAACCGCTGATTTGGAGAGCTCGCTTGCACTGTGGGGCCATGTAATTAAGCTGACAACCCACAATTTTGCACACGGCAGACAGAAGTCCAAGACTGAAAGAACATGAACACTGAATTATTTCTAAAGAAAGAAACAGCCTTTTTTTTTTTTTTAATGTGATCTTGAACACTGTTATTAAAAAAATGAGAGCAACATTTTGGAGTAACGAGCAGAGATTACTCACTCCCTTGTTTTGCACAAGTTGACTTTTGGCTTTCTGCAGAACACCATTTAACAGAGCACATTACCAAGCTGCTAGCCACTTTTCACAGTGATGCTAAAGCAGGTAAGAGACAATAAGTGGAACTGTTGATGGTTTATATTACTCTATTATGTTAATGTTCACTAAAGTATGCCATAAGCTCTCTCATTACATGTGTATAAACCAATTCTCTGTGGTGTTATTCCTGTGCTAAATGCTGTAACTACATAAATCTTGAATTAATGGAGACTTTATAGTTCCTGAAAATGAAGGGTAATTGCTATCTGTTAATGCTGTTGTTGCTATTAAAGGAAGTATATATTTTCAGTAACAATGTTTATGGACCATGAGCCTCACATTGCAGCTATTGCACAGTGCAGAGACAGAGTAACACTATCATCAGACTAACTCCCTTTCTCTCCCTCCTCCTTCAGAAAAAGCTCAGAATCACTTCCAAAGTTTCAACAAACTACGCTGCAATTCTAACAGTTGCAGAGTCCAAAATGATGTGCTTCAATAAATATACAATAAGAGAAATAGGATTTGCTTTTCTATCTCTGGGAATGCATGATTTGCTAAGTTTCTCACTTGGTTAAATGGCTGGACAGCTCACTTTATTAGCCTGTGTGTCTCTAACAGTTCTTTGAGAAGCATGTGGTGACAGAATGATAGGTGTGAGAGTATCATCCCACTTACTTCCTCCGAGATTTCATCAGCGATGCAGATGTGAAAGGCTATACTCAGCCAGAGGCAGTTCTCAGAAAGTTGATGGGATGGACAAGTCGCCAGCCTTGAGCTCCTCTTCTCCCATTTATTAAAAACAGCGGCACATTGCTCGGAAACACTCTCAGAATCTGCTGTGAAGCTGTACCTTGCACTAAGGTAAAGGCTCCTCGATTCTGACACACCATATAGATGACTGACTATGCTCAATTACTTCTATCCCCTGGAGTACTGCACAAGGAGAAAACCTAAACCATCAGGAGTGTGTTTATATTTTTCAGTGCAGTGAGGGTAAAGCCTCAGTTTTACTCTCTTGTCTATATCTCAAAACATTCAGAGCTCAATAGCACATCTGCCGATGAACGAGATAAATGGCGGATAATTAGTAGCATGGTATGGAGAGAGAAGTAGGAGGTGGAAAATTTCAGTTTTGGTTCTAGCTCTATCACTGACTCAGTCTGCACTTGTACATGAACTTCTTCTTTTGTCTGCTTTCCTCATGAGTTATACACAGCCGGCAGTGATCTGCTGTTTATGGCTAACAAAAAGTGTTATGCAAATCAGAAGTACATTAGTAATTCCTGCCCTTCATTAGTGCCAGCGCACGTAGGTGTACCCAGAGAAAGCTGCTTCTTGCTGACCAAGCAGGAAAGCAGGATTGTTCTGCAGGGCTGTGAAATGAAGCTGACCCGTCATGTAATTTGGGAAGCCTGATGCTGGGCCAGTTTGCTGAATGCTCCATCTGGCTGCAATAGCCAGAGAGCATTATTAGAAGACAACACATGGAAGAGGGAAAAACATTCTTTGGTGTAACCCCTCAGGACATTCACACCAATATTTTTACAGCTCCTTGTTGCATCAGCCAGGTTAAGTTTTAGACACATACTGGACATTTTTCCAGAGGAGTGAGGCATCAACAGAGAAAGCCAGGCTGCCCTCGTGTTCCCCAGCTCAAAGCAATGTTAGATTTACATTATCCCCATGAAAGTTTTGAAGCCTCTTCACTTAAGCCTTGGTGAGTTTACATGCATGTGCACATGTCTTTGCTGACAAGAAAAGCAACCCTACTTAATTCCAGAGACCTATTTAATAGAACTGATGTCATGTCTCATGTCTCTACAGATCAGGCAAGAGATAGAAAGATGATGATCTTGTGCTGCTCTCCTTATGAAGAAATGTGATTATTAAGGTGGAGACACCTTAAGGAGAACATAGCTGGGAAATATGTGAGCCTAGAAGGTCAAACTACAGTTACAGACACGTAAAGAAATGCCATATTAATGGTAAGGAACACTTTAATAGCCTTTCATTTGCTGTAAAGGACAGTAAGTTACCAGCCAAACACAATGCAGCTTCCTCTGAAGGTAACCTCAGATCCCACATTCTGAAAGCTAATCAATGTTGTTCAGATTTCAATTTCTTCTCTACAAGGTGAAGTCAAACCTAATCTAACAAACGTCAGTCTCAGATGTAATGCCGCTAGCTGGGTCTACCAGTGTAATTTAGATAATCATTAATAGCATAGCTGTATAATAAAACTACATGTCACTTACAACTTCATCTGAGGTTTGACTGGCAGATCTTTAAACAGTTTTCTAAGTGATTGCTTTTACTTTCTTTGATTGGGCAGTCTAAGAAATGCTTTAACCCCGTGGTATCTAAGCTTTTAGAGAATAATTTTTCACACTCAACAACCCTGCCATCAGCTCTGTTGCTCTGTAACCTTGTAAGAAACAGAACTTGGGTGGTGGTTTCAGGGAGTGACTTAATATGTTTATACAAAATAAAACAAACAAACAAAACCACACACACAAAAAATTATGTACAGTTTCCTTCATTCAACATATATGATTTAAATGTTTCTCTTCAATCGAGCCTTTATTTCAAAACACAGCTTTTCCCATACTCTAGGGATATTTGATATCTAATGGGATTTTTAAGAGAAGTTGTTGAAGAAACCTTAATGCTTCCCAAGCTCTAACAATATTAAAAAGAAAAAGAAAAAAAACTTAACCAGAGAAGCTTTTAGTGTAGTCTCTTGAACTCATGGTAACCTCCAACGTATGGCTGCAGCCAAGTGTGCTGCCAAGGAGACAGGGCTATCCGAAGTCAGCCTTTACTTTCTGTAATGCTGATCCAGTAGAATCCTCTGTGCCACAGTTTCTCATGAATGAATGCAAGAGACTGGACAGCCAAAATATAATAAAAGTTTGATGAAGATCTAACCTGAGACTGCCAAGTTGGATCTGCCAGAAGAGAAGTCAGCAAGGGATACTCAAGTCTTTTATACATTTGATGCATAAAAGCACAGTGCAACTGTTGCTATGAAGTTGACTTCTCTGCTTTCTTTGCAAAGGTGAAACATGAAAACTGTGTACAAAACCACACAACTACAACCTTTCAACAACCAACCACTGCATCCCAAAGAAGAAGGTCAGAAAAATCATTGCTCTGTGATAAATATGCATGCAACATGACAAAACTCTCCTTGACAGTTACCACACTGCCTCTGAGGGTAGGTACCAGTTGTCCCATCTTCTAAACTGATTACAAAATTGACATCTTCAAAGGTTACTATAAATAAAATATGGGCTCCTGACAAGTCATCAGAGGAACTGAAACAAGCACTAACACTATGTATGACTCGGGTCTCACCAAATGCTCAGATAATAATCAAGAAAGGCTACTATGTTAGTGGGAGTTTCTTTTCTGAAAATAAAACAAAAAAAGCAAAGCAAACCAACAACCCTCGTGAAGATCACAGAATACCTGATCCAATGGTTTTTTTTCATTCAGTTATAGATATTTTGAAATTTGACATGAAGACTGGAGGAAAAATATTATTTTCAAATTCATTCTTATTCTGACTATGAGGGACTTTCCAAGCTAGTAAACAACATGAAAAAAGAAAATTCAGTCTTACCTTATCGTCAATATCACTCTCGCTGTCACACTGTGGATTAGAGAGAAAAAAAGTTTTTGAGAAACACATTTATGTATAGGGATCTTTTGCATCATACTCTTAAATTTTTAGGATAGCTGTTTGTGATGTTCTCAGTTCAATGAAACACGCTTTTGATGTTTGCAGTAATGCCTTTTAGATTGCTAGCATAAACCAGGCAAAGCCTATTTCTCTCTTCTTATACAAAAATACAGTGTAATCTTACATCGCTGGGGGAGAGTGAACTTTAAACAAAAAAGACAATCAGCGATGGATTATAATAACAACTGTAACATGAATACCACAACAAAAAGCAGGCCTTTTTATCATCCCAATCTGTGGAATATATAGTAACAGTTTTGCATTGCTTCACCTTGATAAGCACTTTGTCATCTAACAAGGAAACTGTGAAACTGGCAATCAATTTCTAATTTAATGAGTGGTACCAAGAATAGTAATTAAAATACATCATAAATTCTGGTACATTTTTTAGTTTGAATGAGATCACGATCCCAGGAGGAAGTGTTTACTTAAAGACTTTTAGAGTGTAATCTCTTCCAGCCTCTGAAAATGAAATGCACTATTTTCACAGCAAAATGATTGGAAGACAACTTGCGTGCACGACATTTCAGGACATGCACATCTTGTTGGCTGGAGCTGAGAAAGATTAACAATCAGGAACAAAAATAAATCTCTTGGTGTCTGTTACCCTGACAGAAAGCAGCCAGTGTGTTTTGTAGTTTTTGTGCCCGATGGCAATTTTCTCCTTCAGCCAGCAGCTGAAGGGGATGGCCCGGGTGGGTTTCTGCAACTGGTAGCACCCTGTTAAGTTCACTGGTTCAACAAGAGGACTCTGCGAGCCAGCAATGACAAGCTACGTATGTGGAAATGGTCCATGACAATTCACATGCTTCGGTGTCATGAATGTAAAAGAAGGAATAGACTGGTTTGGTCATTTTATCCAGCTTTTGCTCCTCACAGAGCAGGGATATTTCCTGTCATATCCTTTTATCCTAAAGATACAAAGCAGAAAGTTCAGCTATTTTATTTTTAGTTTTCTGCAATTTTTTTGAAAGACTATTGAATCTTTTCTTCTACTTGGCACATGAAATGGTTGACCCCAAACACTTGAGGAACCTCTTAACTCTTAAATTCTCGGAAACACACCAAGCACACAAAGAACTGTGATCGGTAGAGTGCATTCTGCAGTGAAGACTGCTCGGCTTCCCAACTGACTCCTCATTCCCATTTAACTGGAGTGGAGATAACTGGTTTAAGAAACTCATCTTTCTATAGTCTCAACTAAGCAGAATTCTTTTTCTTTCAAAATTAAACCGTTTTACACTGTCCCACCTGATCCATGGATCTAATTGTATCTGTAACCATACTGGGGAAAAAAAAGACCCTGAAGCAAAGATGGAAGAAATTACAGGAAGGCAGGACACTGTTTTGCAGTGGGTGGGCGAGTCCTGTGGGAATAACCAAGGCTGATGCCAGCAGAGTGCATCAAGCCCTAGACGATTAGTTTTTGCATGGAAGGCAAGAAAATTGGATAGCCACGTCTTTAGCAAGTACCTTCCTGTAAGTCCTTTCTGCCTTTTTGGGGCACTTCTATCCTGCCACTGAGATTTATGAAAACTATTATGGAAACAAAGTTTCTGTTTCCTTCACAAACCAGACATTCAGACTAAAAGTAAAATCAGTCTTGATAAATTGTCAGCAGCAGCCATTTGCTGACTCTCCCAAACCCACACCACTAACCCATGGATGATTAGAAGTCTCTGTTCCAGGTCTGGAATGGGATTAACTGTCCGTCGCCACTGAGACACGTTGAAACAGGTTTGCTTGGGCAAAGGCTGCCCCAGTATCTGCTGCATTTGTGCTTGCTCAGGACAGTTCTAATTCACACTGACAAGTCAAACACGTTCATCAAAAACAAGGTGGGGGGTCGGGGAAGATGCAGGCACAGCAGTACACTTACTATTTACATGCTCCCTTGAAATGCTGGCTGACCCAAGTGAAGCCTTTCACTTCCACCTGGGGGGCTCAAATAAAGTCATAATGCCACAGGGCGTTTACATTCCCCCAAATTTCAAGCCTAACTGAGTGGGTCATGAAGACCTTGTTATTTTACCCTTTAAACTTGGTCTATGCTAAAGTTACCATTTTAATCATTGTGCTAACTCAACCTGCACAGTGGTATTTTAGAAGCAGAATTATTTTGATGATGTGATTCAACCTGCACCATCCAGACTAAAGCATGTTACAATGGAATTACACGTATCACAAAAATAGCAGAAAAATCAAGTCAGCACCCTCAGCACTGTGTTGCTTGAAGTTGTATGCTTAGGCAACACCAACACAAATTTTAATTCTCACAGGGACTTAAAAGAATGATACATGGAATAAATAAATAAACTAAACTCAGAAACATATTGACTAAAACCCATTCAAAATTATCATTAAAACTCATATACTTTTGCCTATGAGCCTTGGTTTAATAAAACTACAGTACTATAAACCTTAATAAATTCAGCTTACAAATATTTGAGAGCAGATGTAAACAATTTGGGGGAACTTCAGTAACCATTATTATTCAAATACAACACAGTATTTCAATTGTGTTCTGTTTCTATACCACAACTTGTCTTCCTACTTCTTACTGCATTATGATATGTAAGAAAAAGAGGACAGGCTTCTTCTTGCTGGAAACGGATTTGACCTCAAAAATTTGTATGCCTTTAATGAGTAGAAAAACCTATTACAGATGGTTTCCATTACTACAAGGTGCAGAATTGCTTTATTTAGATGTTTAATTTTGTTTTGTACCAAGATGCAACTTTGTTTCACATAGGTAAGTAAAAGTTACAAAAAGCCAGTGAACCATCAAATCCACACCTAAATTTTATAAACAGACAAACCAATGAGGCAAACATCTGCTCTCTGACAATCCTTTTTAATCCCCATTCAGGGTCCATAAATACACCATAAGTAATTGTATTTAATATGGAAAGGACAGCAAAGAATTTTGTTTGTTTTAGCTTACATCTTCCTTACTTTAATCATGACTGCATCAGTCTTGCAACTGAAGAGGGGCTGTGGATGCAGATTCACATGTGAATGCAGCTTGGTCCGGACACAGAAAGAACCCACTGTGCAGCAGCCACTGCAAGACGTGTGCTTTAAAAACCATATTTCTGACAGCAAGTTGCATAATTTCTTGTTTGCTTATGATCTAGTTGTCCTCTACCACCTGTCACAGCTGCCCAGGACTCACTCATGCAGACGAACTGTCCCTGTATAGATTCCTACCACTTGGCTTCTAAACCACCAAGCTTGTGGCTCTTGGCCAACAACCTATGTTAATCTCCCACCAACTCCTGAAGAAAAGAGTCATCTTTGGTGGAAAAAACCCCAAGCTTCACTATTCACTTAAGGTTTTCTTCTTTTATTTTAAAGAAACAGGCTCCTACAGTCACATTGAGAAACAGGAACCCACAGGCTGCTGAACACGCAACAGCACCGAAAAAAAACAACAGCAAAACCAAACCCGCCTGGACAGATCTGCAAAAACCAGAACTGCTGTTGATCCCTTCCCTTCAGGGGGGTTGTTAAAAAACACTGTTTCATTGGGGCTGGTTCAGTTTCTGTGGTAGCAGCCTCCAGCCCCCACGCAGTCACTCTTCTCTTGCCTCCACCGCTCGCCCCTGCAAAGCTCTGGGTTGACAAAGAGAAATGAAAGCTAGTGCGTTGCCTCACCGGGATGTTTAAATGAATAATGTCATAGGGGAAACTCTGGTTTGACCCAGAGGATTTTCTGTGTCTTAAAAAAGAACTTATTCCACCCTGGTGAGGAGGAGGCTATTGGCGCTCCCTCCTGAGGGCCGAGCAGGCCAAGGCTGCTTGCCACCAGCCAGCCCTCACCTCCCACGCAGCTGTTGTTGAGGGACAAAGGCCCTTGTCAAAACAAAAAAGTTAAAGAAAATGTGGAGAATGGCAACTGTTGACAGCTACGGGGGCTCATTGAAAGACAAAAGCTTCAATTACCTGGATTTTTCTAAAGGCCTGTTAACACTCCTGGTCTATAAGTGAAACTGTAAACAGCCATTGTGCAGGGTTCATAAAGGCCCCTAAAAGGATTATTCACTGGGTTGTGCCAATTGCCTCTCAATTCCACCAAGAATGTTTGCAAAGCTGACCTCTAATTGTGCCGCTTTTTGGAAACAATTTCTTGCAGTGACAGATTCTGGTCAGAAAAAGCCTCCCGTGAGGTAAAGTTAAGCAGAAACAACACACAATTCAAGTAGAGTCAGCGCAGTGTGCCCTAGAAAGGCCTCTCCCCTCCCTCATTCTCCCCGTGTCTGTCCTACAGAGGAGCATGTGAATTCTGCAGATATGGACCCTCCACTAGCAAAGAACCAGCATCAAAAATACTCTGTCAAGCTGGCCATGAGTTCATCACGACAGGGCACAACCTTGTGGTTGCTGCCAATGGATGGTGCTCCAGAGGCAGGTTCAGTCTTTGGTTGAAGTAGGTGAGTTTAAGAACCATAGAAAACATCCTTTGTCTCTTTTCTTAAATGTTTTAACTTCCAGATCACCCAGTTTTTCTTTACACAATAAAAGCACTACATGGATTAACACAAAATCAGATACTCAAACTACCTCGTGCCAGGAATGAGAGCTCCAGGAAATGAAAACAGAAACAACTCATCTCGCAAGACTGCAACATTAGAAACACTGGGGTGTTAAGTCATCAGTTAGGTGCAGAGAAACACTGTTGTCCAAAATGGGGCCACATCCTCCAAGCATTTGAGAATTGCCCAGAAGTCACTTCAGCCTATTCACATAAGTTCAGTATCTCCAAATTCCACCCAAACCCAGAGGTTTATGATCTAGGTTGTGCCTACACAGCCTCAAGGCTACATGACCCTGCTGAGCCAGACAATATACAGCACAGAAATTACAGGTTCTTGCACAAACAGCTGACAGAAAGGCTTGTTTTCTTTCATTGCACACAAACACACATACCTACAGATATTATTTAAATTATGATTAAGCAGAAGTTGACAGACATCTAAGCTATCTGTGTGAAAAACCAGATCCCAGCCCGGAGGGGCATGTAGTCTTATCAGTCTACCTGCAACTAAAATTGTCTGGGGAAGTGAAAGGCCAAGAGGAGGCAAAAAATATTAGATGTATAGTCTATAGTATTACAATGCAAGCTGGCAGAGTAGAACATAGACGTAAAAAGTCGCACAGACTATACAAACAATGCAGATATCTACTGAGCTTGCACACCCACTCACACAGTCCCAGAGGATGGCCATGTTGCTGCTATCTTCTTATTTCCTACCATATTTAGTTACTGAGTTTTCTTTTAATAGCAAGGCTTGGGGAAACATTAGGCTTAAATCCCAGTTTGTTAATGTTAAAGGAAGAAGTAAAATTAAGCCGATTTTTAAGAGCCCTCTCCCTCTCCCCGTCCTCTGAGCTAACTTCCCAGGAACAGCTCGCTGCAGCACGTATGGATGTGCGCTTGGTGTGCAGGGGGAGGGTGTTGTTTCCTATTAAGTCTGGCATCAGATTCATGTCTGCAGGGGCTTGCTTAAGATGATAGGAAGAGAGAGTTTTATCATGAGCCAGACTGACAGAAAAGCCTGCTAATGGGACTTGAGGCATACACAGGAAAGAAAGTGCCAAAACATTAAGCTACCGCCAAGTGTCAGAGGGCCACTGATTTATTGCAGCAATTTTGCCACTGTGTCCTTTATAAGGTCCCACAAGTCCTTCCTCCTGGCAAGAAGCTGTGAGCTGCTGCAGCTCGGGGAGAAGTTTAGATCCAGAGCGCAGAAAGTGTCCAAGCGAAAGGCGGGGGCCGGGGGGAGGACGGAAATCGAATGTTGACTTGAACTTGCCCCAGGCAGCAGAGTCCTCTTAGCTCCACTGCCTCCCTGACAGTTTGATGAAATGAGTCAGGGCCTCCCCATGGCTAGACCAGCTCAGGCTTCCAAGTGCCGGGGTAGAGCTGTAAGAAACAGATTGAGCCTCAGGGCAGCAATTTTTTTTTTTTTTCTTCCCCCCCTTTCTCTCCTCAGCATTTGGCTGGGGGAAGGGGGAGGTTATGAGCACTACAGATGTATAGGCTGAGCCTTTGTCTGCGGAGGGGGAGGGCGAGGGGGAAAGAGAAGAACAGCAAGAGAGTATTAGCTATGGCAGCCGAGAATAGCCCTGAGCACTATAACTAATTTTGAGGGGCAGTGATGCATTGTACGGGCTATGTGCTGTTTGGTCTGAGGGGGCCCCTGTTGTGAAGCAGCAATCAGGAGGACATTTTGTTAAGTGACCAACAGCTGTCATCTGCAAGCCCAGAGTAGGGAAGGAGGGAGCAAGGGGGAGGGGAAA